>JALHCC010000656.1:0-10061 GCA_024340765.1 Tolypocladium cylindrosporum
CCCCCCCCTTCTTCCTCTTCCCCTCCCCCTCTTTCCCAAGTTGTCGTCCCCTCAAATCGACCCGAATGGCGCACCAAAATTGCTCGTGGTCCTGAACTTGATGGGCACATCGGGCTCCATGTAATTCCGTCCGCCTCCGGCTGCTTCTCTGGGCATGGGGCGCCAGTCGCGCAAGGCGCCGGCTGATGGCTGCTGAGGCGGCGCGGGCGCGCATGATGGGCCGGCGGCAGCTTGCTCGGATTCCTCGAGAGCCGCCCGCAAGACGCTCGGCAAGGCGTTTTGTCCCTGGCTGAGGGACTCGAGTTTTTGGTCCAGTTTTGCAAAGAAAATGTCATCCTGGGCTGGGATATTCTTGATCATCAAGGGGCCTTTGAGGGGCACGTCGTCGAGGGGCTCCAAATGTCCTTGCATGTCCTCGTCTGCGTCGTTGAGAGAGTGCATGTCCGACCCAGTTTCGGGTTCTTGCTCCACCTCGGCGTCATCATGGCCACGGGGGCTGGAGTCTTCGTCCTTCTCAGTGCTGACTGACTGCGCGGCAGATGGAGTCGATGCTCCGCTCTGGCACCCGGTGGTGTCGGCCCCCGTCGCCGTCATGGTAGGAATGAGAGAGGAGGAATGGTTGGGCGTGTGGCCGGCGTGCATGGTCAAGCGACGAGACTCCTCGGCGGCCAGCACCTGCATGGTCTGGTCCCTGGAAGACGTATGCTTGGCACGGGAAGCCCTAGCCCGGTCCCGGGAGAAGCTATGCGGAGACCGGCGGCGAGCCTGGGAGTCGCGGCCGACGCCGTTCTTGTGCGGCGAAGACGGCGGCGAGGCCTCGCCCCTTGCCGGGGCAAAGGTGCATCGCTGGACCGCCTTTGCCTTGATGGGTATGCCCTCGAGTTTGGGATCGATCTGCTGGACATCAATGACGGAGGCGGGCGGCTCTTGGTCCGTCGACAGGGGTGCGAGGAAGTCATTCGATGCAGAGTCCCGGGGCTGCGTCCGGGGATCGAGCGCGGCGGGTTGCGACGGCGACGGCGCCCCGGTGGGAGACGCGCGAGAGCTGCCCGGGCTTGCAAAGTGAGGCCGCCGCGATGCACCGTCGAGGCCGGGGGGCAGCGACAAGGCATCTGCCTTTGGGCCGCTGCTCTGGCGCGATGTATTCGGAATTAGGAGGGCCGCGACGGGGCCGTTGATGCCAGGCGAGGACGAGTCGCCAGCGGGAGCATGCTGGCTGCCAGGGAACAGGACCCCATTGCCCTTGCTGGTCCCGGCCATGGCCAGGGCCTTGAATGCTGCGTTCTCCTTCTGCAGCCGACAGACCTGTGCCTTGAGCACCTCTACCTGATGCTCCATGGCAGACCTCTCGCTGGCCCACTGCTCGAGGGCGCTGTCCATTATTGCCTGTATGCGTTGGACCTCGTCCTCCGTGTCCTGGCGTGCCGGCTGAAGGCGTTCACGGTCCGCCACCCAAGCCTGGACGAGGAAAGACAGCTGCTGGCGAAGCAAGTGGATGACTTCAAAGAGCGCGTGCTGAGGTGCAACGGCGTCGGCGCCAAAGCCTGGAGGGGATATGGCGCGGGACGGCGGCGAGGTAGGCGGCAAGGCGTTCAAGAGAGCGCCGCCGGGTCCAAAGGCGGGTGGGAAGGGAGATGTCGAGATGACACCGGGGCCGAGACCGACGCTGGCGGGCGGCGACAGCGGGCTGGGTCCAAGGCCCGAGATCAGCGATGCGTGTAAGGAGGTGGCGCTCGTCGGGAAGCCGGACGGCGTCGGCAGCAAGTCTTGCAAGGCCGCAGGGCTGAGGTTAAAGTGGAGGGGGGAAACGGAGTTCGGGGAACTGGATAAGGTTGGCCAAGATGCAGGGCTGGTAGCGAAGCCGGAGAGAGATAGGGAGTCAGACGCCCAAGCAGCGGAATCAAGCGTGGCGGGAGTATCGATACCTGTCGCGTCCGAGACGTCGGAGGCTTGCGGATGTTGTGAGAGAGAGCCGAGTGCCTGCGAGGGGGCGGCGTGGGGCGGAAGGTGTCTGTCGCCGGAGCCAGGGGATGCCAGGGGAGACGGAGTGCGACACCCGTCGGTCGAGGGCCGACTGCCGTTGACGCCCAGGTCGTCGATTCCCCAGTCGTTGACGCCCGGGTCGTTGATGCTCAGGTCGTTGATGCCCTGGACGACGTCGGCCGGTACGCCACTCGGTGATGCAGGCGCAAGGGTTGTGTTGACCAAGCCAGAGGGCTGGAAGGAGTTGACGGGCATGCTGGTCCGGGTGGACTGCCGCTGCGGTTGCGGGCGTGGGTGCGGGAGCGTGGGTGCGTGTGTGCCGGCTGGCGTTGTCGACGATCATATGTGGGCAAGGCCGTAGTTGAATGATAAGAGACGAAGAGGGGGGGATACGGAGATGGGAGGGGCGGGGAGAGACGGGTATATATAGGAGACGCAGATAGGAGGCCGTCAGGAGGCCGCCAGGAGGCTATCGAGCAAGCGTGTTCAAGGCCGTCTGTGTCTGTCGTATCTATGTCTGTCGTCTCCGAGTCTGTCGTCTCTGCGAGACCGTCTGTGTCTGTTGTATCTTCTGTCCGTATCTGTGCCTGTCGTATCCGTGTCTGTCGTCTGCGCGAGGCCGTCCGTGTCTGTCGTCTGAGTCTGTATCTCTGCTCGCCGTGGCATCCCGCTCCCTTTGCCTTCGTGTGTCGGGACCGGCGGCGAGAGGACACGACGCACGCTGGGGCTCACGCTGTGCAAGGCATGCCGGCTCGCGTCGGGGGCCTCTGGAGGGTCTACCGGAGGCCGCTGGCGGGCGCCATGGACGACGGACGGACGGACGGGGCAGGAGCAGAGCCAGCAGGACGTCGACGGCGCGAGCGAGGCGGCGGAGGCGATGGGCGGAGGCGATGGGCGGAGGCGATGGCGGATGGAATGGACTGGACGGCGCCTCAGCTACGATAAGTATATGGCAGGCCGGGGCGGTGACGCGCACAAGCCTGTGGTGCTGTGTTGGCGTGGTGTTGGCGTGGTGTTGGCGCCCAGCCAGCGCAGCGTCGGCGTCGGGCAGTCAGTCGGTCGGTCAGTCAGGGTCCTCCTCAGGGACGGGACCCACTGTTGCTCGCGCGGGGGCCAATCGGGGGCTGCCAACGCGGCCGGCCAGGGGCGCGCTTGAGGGCTTGAACCCGGGCGCGGCGCTGGCTGGCCGCCTGCTTGTTGGCGGCGGCGCCGCGCCCGATCGGGTCGCGCGCAGCTGTCATGGCGAGCTGAGCGGCGGCAACACGGCATGGGACGAAGCACACGTCGTCTGGTGTTGGACGTGCGCTGCGCGGGAGTCCGGGGAAGGAATCCTGCGCGGAGAGCTGCCGGGCGGCAGGGCGGGAAGCCCCGGCTGTGAGGGGAGCCCCGGCGTGTGCGACGACGGGCCACGGCTACGACGCCAGCTGCGTCGCGAGCCGGCGCCTGGAATAGCTGCGATTAGGTTCCCGGGCTAAGGTAGTTGCGATTAGGTTGCTGGGCGCCGCCGCAACTGCGCTAGGTTGTCGTCGGGGCAGCCAGGGCCTGGCTTCAGGCTCGGCCGGGCTAGAATGTCGCAGCCTGGAAGACACGATCCAGGTGACCCGGCGAACATGCATGGAAGGAGTCCAAATCCGGCGTGCGTCGCAGGGGAGGTACGCGCAGATTCACGCCGAGACCTCACTTGGTGCACGGAGATACATGTTGATGTTGATTGCACGCTTGGCCCGTGGGCAGAGTCCAATCGGAACGGCGCGTCTTGCAGCGATTGATGCTCAATCGAGGCGAGCACGCGTCTTGCCGCGACGTGGCGTCTGCAGACTGCGATGCTCCTCAGAGGCCAATCAGAAGTACGTATGGAGTACACGTCTTCAGGACTTCCGATGCTTAAGAGAGCCCAGTCAGGGTACACATCTTCAGCGACTCCGACGCGCTCAAGAGAGCCCAATCAGAGCACACGTGCGGACTGCTTACCATCGCACATGCCACTCGACCGCCCTTCGGCTTGTGCCCTGCCGGTAGCCCTAGCCGGCGCACGGATTATCTGATCATCTTATCAGATTACGGTTATCTGATCCGCCGCTCACTTACACCGGCCCGCGATCGCGCCGCACCACCGCCGCCCCCACGCTGCACCGGCCGGTGGACCTGCAGGCATCGGGGTGAGGACTTTTCATCCCTTCTCTCCGGCGCTCCTTGGCGTGAGGCATTATCTTCAGCGGCTGCTGGCTGATGCGTGAACCTGCAAGTTGCAACCAACACTGAACGGCGTGGTGTACTGCCAGTCAGCTATATACAACAAGATGGCCGTCACGCTCGGCCTCCGGTCAGCGCTGCTGCTCGTCTTCTCCGCCGCCGTCGCCTACTTTGGCCACTGGCTGTTCCGGCTTCTGCGCGCTCGTTCCTTCTTTTGGGGCCTGGTACGTCACGTGCCGTCGTCGAGGTACACATGACTGACTCCTCGACAGCCTCAGCCGCCAGGCCACAGCCTCCGCCATGGCCACATCCCCGTCTTCCACGAGGTCGCGGCCAAGTTCCCGCCCGCCACGCACCCGCAGCACTTCTACACGTACATGGCGCAAAAGTACGCGCTGCCCGGCATCTTCTACGTGGACTGCTGGCCGTACGCCGCCCACCAGATGGTCATCACCGACCCGGACGCCGCCATGCAGGTCCTCACCAAGACGCCGTACCCCAAGCACGCGCAGATTGAGACCTTCCTGCGGCCCTTCACTGGCCCCGGCAGCATCGCCGCCTCCAACGGCGAGCGCTGGAAGATGAACCACCGCATGGTCGGCGGCGGCTTCACCCCGGCCTACGTCAAGCCCATGATGGGCATGATCGTCGAGCATGTGCTCGTCTTCCACGACACCCTGCGCCGCTTTGCCGCGTCGTGCGAGCCCTTCTCCATGGAGGAGGAGACGGCCAAGGTGGTGTTCGACGTCATCGGCAAGATCGTCTTTGGCTTCTCGCTCGAGGCGCAGCGGAACGGCTCGCCGCTGCTGCACGACCTGCGCTCCTCCATCGACCCGGCGACCGCGACCCTCGACGCCTCCTCGTCGTGGAAGCCGTGGGCGAACCGCGACGCCAAGCGACAGCTCGCGGACCTGAAGCGTCGCGTCCACGACACCCTCGCCGCCGAGATGAACCAACGCCTGCGGGTGCTCCGGGAGGAAAAGGACATGACCAACCCCCGCCGGGCCACGAGCATCATGGACCGCATCGTCCTCGACAAACTCCAGAGCGAGCCGGGCACGACCCAGCTCGAGGAGCCGTTTATCGAAACCGTCGTGACAAAGTAAGTCATCATCGCTCGCCCTGCCATAGACGAGGACGCTCACATGCACAGCCTCAAGGCGCTCCTCCTGGGCGGCCACGGCACCACCACTGACACCTTCACCTTTGCCACCATGTTCCTGAGCCTGTACCCGGACGTCGTGGCGGAGCTGCGCAAGGAGCATGACGCGCACTTCGCCGGCGACCTCGGCACCACGGTCGCGCAGCTCGTCGCCAAGCCGAGCAAGACCAACGACCTCGCGTACACGACGGCCGTCATCAAGGAGACGCTGCGCTTCTTCCCCATCGGCTTCACCATCCGCCAGGCGCCCCCCGGCGTCACCCACCTTGACTGGAACGGCCGCCGCTGGCCCGTCAAGGGCTGCATGGTGATCCCCTGCGCGCATACTTCGCAGATGGACCCGAAGCTGTGGCGCGAGCCCAAGCGCTTCCGCCCGGAGCGCTTCCTCGGCGAGGAGGGCGACGAGACGCACCGCTTTGCCTGGCGCGCCTTTGAACGCGGGCCGCGCGCCTGCATCGCCCAGGACCTGGCCATGGACGAGCTGCGCGTGCTGCTGCTGCTGACGGTGCGCTGGTTCGACTTTGAGACGGTCGTCGAGGGCACCAGCGAGCGCGTCATGTACATGGACCTGGACAAGCAGGTGGGAGACCTGGCCTTCCAGGAGGTGGGCATGGAGGCCCGGCCGCGGAGGGGCATGAAGACGAAGGTTTACCTGAGGGGGACGAGGCCGCCCGGCGCCGAGAAGGACGAGACCGCAGCGGACGAGACCGCGGCGGCTTGAGCTACCCAGCGCCGGGGATGAGACCGCGGCGGCTTCTTGTCCTCGGCAGCTCGAGCTGTCCACCGCCGGGGACGAGACCGCGGCGGCTTAGCCGTGGTTGCTGCCACGGGGTTTATGGTCTCACATGGGCAAAGGCTTGACGACCAGTATATAGACGGAGGGCAGAAGATGGGCAACACAACGGTATCACAGTGAAGATATACGCGTCAACCAAGTACACAAACTCCATGGCCACAAACGCAACATACCGTAACGCGAGCATCCTCCCCGGGTGTGTATCACGAGCCGAAGACCCTCGATGCAAAGGGGTCGCATCTGCGGCACGCCGCAGAGCCACCGTCCCCCTCCGCCGAGTGATAGACGAGCCCGGCAGCCACCCATCTGCGGGCAGCAGGATCGGGCTTGATCCCCTCGCCCTCGTCCAGGGAACCACCCGCGAACCCCGGGCCTCTGCCTTCACGTGCGGGAGAGGGGTTCCCGGCCTCAAGGTGTGACTGGGTCTGTGTCACCCGGCACGGCGACGTGATTGCTTGCCCCCGCGGCGTGCCGGGCCGTGCCGGGACGCGCCTCGTCCGCCGCCGAGGATGCCCAGGTGCTACGACTGCTGGGCACGCAGGGTCTGCCGCGCCTACAGGGATCACGCCGGCGCCGGAAGGGGGCTTCTGATAAGAAAGAGTCGGGTTGAATGTGCCCTCGCCCCCCTAGCTAGATGCTATTACCGTCCGTCCCTCGTCAATCTGCGGTGGCTCGCGAGCCGATGCGTCCCTCCGTCGCGGTATATCCCGCAACCGCGGGGCGAGAAGGGCTCGCCTGTCGACGCCAAACTCCAGGGGAAGGGGGCCCGTCGGCAATGAGACAGGGAAATAAACGAAAAAGAGAGAGTGCCGCGCGAGGCCGCCACCGCTGCTGGTGAGATGGCCATGTTGCTGCCGTCCCACCTGCCGGCCCAGGTCCCGCCTACCAGTCCAGGTCCGGGATCTCGTCGGCCGAGCCGTCCAGCAGCGTCTGCAGCATCTTGTTGAAGCCCCAGTCGCGCGCCTGCGGCGTCAGGTGCCCGGCCTGGACCAGGACGTCGAGCGCGCCGTATAGCCAGTGCTGGCGGCTGAACTCGCCATCGGTGGCCTCGACGGGCGCCGACTCCATGGCCTGGATGAGCCGCGGCGGCGTCAGGGGCGCCGTCTTGCCCACCATGACGCTCGGCAGCGCGCCGCGGGCGGTGCGCGCGTCGAAGCCCTGCTTCATCTCAAAGGCGTAGCCGTCGGTCCCGTCGGCCAGGTGGAAATAGTAGTACAGCCCGTTCTCGACCGGCGCGAAGAGCAGCCCCGCGTGCCGCTCCGAGCTCGTGTCGCGCGTCTGGCCCCGGAGCACCACGATGTACACCAGGTAGATCTGCTCCGTCTCCATCGCTGCGCTGCACCCCGGACGGTGTCTGCCTTGTGCGTGTCGCTGCGTCTTTGCCGTCAGCATCTCCGCGACAGGGAAAAAGGGGGGGGGGGGCCGCGGACTTGCGTTGCGGGTGCACGGGTATCGTCAGGGGCTCGTCGTCGTCGAGGAGAGTCGGAGGAGTCGCAAGTCGCAAGCGCAGCGCTACAGACCCGAGGGGGCGCCCGTCGTCTTTTAAACGAGCCGCGGGCCGCAGTCCACGGACGGACACGGCACTGCTGGGCTCGTCCCTCTGCAACCGCGCGGGCAGACGCATCCTAGCAAGCCCGGCTCGTCTCTGTGCTGCGCGAGGAATCAGACAGGCCGCAGCATTGGGCAGCCATACGCAGCGGACCCCGCCCTCGATATCGACACAAACACACTCGTATACCCGGGCAGCTTGCACGAGCCTTTGGGGGCCGCGGCGGGCCAATGACCTGCTGCAGCGGCAGCGGCTTGCTCGAGTGCGACGCTCCGCGCGCGCCGCCGTCGACGCGTGGCCGCGACGAGGCCTCGCATGGCCTCTTGCCGCATGTGAAGACTCGCTCGCCTCGACGCCCGGCCCGGTCCGCGGTTGAGGTCGAACTAAGACCTGGCGGAGGTGGCTGCCGATGCGGCTCATGCTGCCCGGACAGGGGTCTGGTTGGCCATGGCGATGTCTTACTGCCGTTTTGGGGGGAGAGGCGAAGGGATATGTGTTGGTTGGTAGGTTCGCCGGCAGAGACGGGGAAGAAAAGGCGAAGGAATACCGGTTGGCTGCTTGGTTCGCCGGCAGAGACTGGGGGGAAAGGCAAAGGAATACCCGTTGGCTACTTGGCCGGCAGAGACTCGCAGAAGTGGCTATAACCTGCGCATCAGTTCAGCCCCTCGACTGAACATGTCTACGCGGACCTCCACGATGCGACATCAGGGGCTCACATACTCTGTATCCCCTACCTTGTCCGCTTTGCTCGCCTGCCCGGAGCTCAACACCTTGGTGCTCGTGGATCGGATCGAGTGTCACTGACGCTGATACCAGTACTCGGACGACATGTATGTTGCATGTGAAGACGGCATGGCAGTCCACTGCATCGAATCGGCGATCTGGAGAGGCGTCGAGGCCTCTATCTGCCTGCTTGGCTGGCTTGGGCAACGGCTCGGCACCAGTGAGCAAGAACACTCCGAAACATCTCCTGGAGCTCTGCCAACCGTCCCCGGACAAGGTCACAGCGAAGACCGGATCGATAGACGCCAAATGCCAGCGTCGATAGAACATGGGCGCAATGCAACGCTATGTTGGCCGCACCGACGTGCCCTCGCGCCTTGCCACGGCTCTCCTGGCGACGGTCACGGTGAACTACGCGGCAACTTGGCGAATAGTCAACCGCATCACGCCAAAGCTCCTCGCAACATTCTAGTCCTCGGCCGCTGATGCGATAACCGCCAACTGCCGACGATCGCCTCGACCTGACGGCAACGCCCCCAAGACAACACTCGCGGCGCCTCGGATGGCGCCGTAGCATCGGCTCGGCGACGGGCTTGTGACAGCGGCATGGCCACGGCGTCGGCAGCATTTGGCAGCAACGCGCTGCAACCCCACGATGGCACGGCGCCCTTGGTCGAGAGCGCCCGACGGCGCGGGCCACGAGCATTGCCGCCAAGGTGCATGCCCGCGGCCGCAATTCTCCGTCCTGGCAGAGGGCGGGTGCCGAGGTCGTGGCGAGCGCGTCTGACCGGCCACGACGCCGCGTCTCTTCGTGTCGGGCGCCATCGTGAACGACGGTCCCGGTCCCGGCTCGACGGCGGCGCGAGCTGTCACGACTCACGACGACGACGAGTGTGGCAATCGTCGACATGCGGGCACAAGGGTCGGGCGACGCAGCTAAGGCAAAACGGACACCGACGCAACCCCTCATTCGATGCCCGCACAACATCGCTTGGACAGCCATGGAGTCGCCAGCGTGGAAGTGTCCGACGGCCGGCGCCAATTCTCACGCCGGCCAATTCACGCCGGCCAATTCTCACGCAAGCGGTCACAGGGCGGGGGCAGGAGAGACAATCAGCCACCGGGTCTATCTCGATGTCCAGTACGGACTAGCTTGAGCGACAAGTGTCGGCCAGGGTGCATCCATCGACTGCAGTAGTACTCCGTATCGCCTCCGACAATGTACGCAACCAGTGAGCAGCCGGCCCCGAGTGTCGCGCAGACCTCGGTACCGCGTTTCGTATGTGGCGGCTTGGGCGTGGCCGTACGGATAGATGCATGTCATCTTGCAGCGACGGCGAGGCGGCGGCGACGAGGTTGCTTGCTGCGAATGCCGGGCGGCCTCTCTTCAGCTGCCGGCGTCTGATGGTCGAGGCCAGGACCCCTGGGCAATGGACGCCTGTCCGAGGTGTTGTTTTTCGTGGTAGGAATGAGGTGTCGCAGCCAGCCTTGGCGCGGCTGGGGCGACGACGACAACCAAGCTGACCACCCAGCATTCGTCTTCCGCGACTTGGCAGATGCGGGCTGACTGCAGGCCTTGCCTGCTCGGCCGGGCGACGACAACGAAGAGGCTGACGATGAAGAGGCGGCGACGAAGAGGCTGCCCCCCCCCCCTC
>JALHCC010000657.1:0-30071 GCA_024340765.1 Tolypocladium cylindrosporum
CGGGGGGTTGGGGGGGGGGGGAGAAAGAGTCTCGGAAAGATGCTCGCGCTGAAGCGAAGACAAGCGAGGACGAGAAACGGTCTTATTGAGAGGGGGGGGAGGAGGAGGAGAAGAGGCAGGCGTGGTGCGGCAGTCGAGGTATAATAGATTCCGTTTATGGCAACCCAGAGGGAGAGCAGAGCTGCCGCTGGGTAGAAGTAGGAGTAGTCTCCCTTTAGCGGGTCCCAAGGGGTAAAGTAGGGGGGTGTGAATGCAGCCGCCCATTCGACCAGCGGCCAGCAGCCGACGCACCTCGTTGCGAGTCCTGCGACCGCTGACGAGTGACCTACAGCGACGAGCTGTAGGGGGTGCGGCGGGAAATTTGGCGGGGAGGGGAGGTGGGTAACAGCGGGGCGGCGCCTTTCCAGACGGGCCGGGCAGCGGTTGGCCTCGTCATTGCCGCTGGGCACGAAGGAGAAGTTCACAGTCCCAGCGGCGAGGACAAGACAGACATTTCTTCGTGCAAAGTACCAGCGGCGGATGCGATTCAACGCCGGGGGCGTGTGCATTGCCCGGCGCGAAATCCAGGAGTGGGTTTACGGGCTGCTGCGGTGCGACGACGGGGCCGCATAATGCAACTGGATGAACTGCGGGCGCGTGTTTGATTTGGATACCCAAGACGATGGTTGGGACGCCCGTACGGAGTAGACGGGACGGCTTGCCCGTGTGATTGCCCCGGGGCGGGCTCCATGCCCCAGCGCATAGCGTTCGTCAGGGGCGCCTGGGCGCGCTTGGCGCCCGCCCCTCCCCCCCCTCCCCGTCCGATGTCCGTGTGTGGCTTGAGATGTCGTCGTTTCGTCGCAACCGAAGCATGACGGGCGTCACGCTGACACGCGCGTCACGTCACGGCACGTCACGGCACGGCCAGCAAGCCCGACGACGAGGAACATCGCGCGACGACGCCATGTTCCGCGCTCGGCTCGAGTGCGCCCGGCTCGAGTGCGCCCATTCCTCCGCGCAGGAGCGAATACGGGCAGCACCAGCCGGGGCCGGGGGTGGCGCCGGCGCTGATGGAGGCTTCATTAGACGCTCCCACGCCCCATGACATCAGGTGCAATTTGGCCACGAGACGGGCGGGCCTTGCGCGCTGCACTCGTGCGGATTGTTGCCGCATGGTATCCTGGGAGACGGCGAGTCTCGAGACGCTGTGTCCCGCGTCGTCTGTACCTACGATGCCACATGGCAAAAGGCTTGGCTGCAGTTGTAGTTTCGTAATATCCTGCATGTTTATACAATTTCCATCGTACCCTCCAGGTGTACGTACTCGTATGCCGTCACAGTTCCTCCGTACATCGGGTGCGTGAGCAAAACTCCCAGAACGCCGTACCCAGCCCGGACCAGACCGTCGTTCCTCGCGAGGCCAAAGCCCTGCCCTGACCGTTTCCAATGTTTTTGCATGCGCCGTCTCGAGGTCTGGTTCCTCACCTTTCCTGACCACTCTTCCACCGGCTGAGCAAACCTCATCGCCGACCTGCTGAGGCCGGTGCAAGTCGTCTGGTGCGGTTGTGACAAACAGCCACAACCCAGTCGCCGCCATCTTGTCCCTCCTCTTTATGTAATGGTATAACTTCTCGCCGCCACCTTCGACTCATCGTCTATCCAGGCCAGAGACACCTTGTTCGGGCCAGAGTTGACGAGTCGGGTATCGAGCTTCGTGGTACATCAGCTCAGCCATCCCTTCTTTACGGGAAACTCGACATCGCCGCAGTCGGCGTGCGCCTGGACCCATTCCCGGATCCTCTTCACGTTCCACCCGCTCTGGTACGCCCACCGCTCCTCCTTCTCCTTCTTGGTCGGGTTGCCGTGCTTGATCGTGCGGCTGGTGGTGCAGATGCCGTTGTGGAAGCGGTACTGGAGGCACTCGTCCAGGCTCTGGCACGCCCTCCGGCAGTCGTCGAAGCTATGGTGTGCCGCCATCTCGAGCGCCGACAGGTTCTCCGACTTGGCGCGGCCCAGCTCCCAGTCGTCGTATTTCGACGCCGTTTTGTTCAGGTAGAAGACGTCGTCGCTCAGGTTGTCCCAGTCGTCTCGCGTCGCCTGCAGCCGGTCCTCGACGAAGCGGTGATAGAGATCCTTGATGCGCATCGGGTACGAAAAGTTTCGTTCCTGCTCAAAGGCGTATATCTCGGACACCTCTTGGGCACTGGCGTGGTGCATCGTGACGATGGGCTGGCACCATTCGTCCTCGGCGTACGGCAAGGTGTGCGGCTTCTCACCGTTAATGGTCGGCCACTACAGGCAGCGCGGTTAGCGACGGTGGCTCCGTGAGCCTGGCGAGGCAGCCAACCGATGATTCATTCACTTACCGCATTCTTGACAGCAATCTCCGTCTCCGTCTTGAGCGCCAGCGAGAACATGTAGTCGCCGCAGCACTCATTGGTCACGCGCTCATCCCATCTGTTTGCGACGCCCGTCTTGCCCTTGAAGAACTTCCTCATGGTGGCCTGGGACACAAAGTATCCGCTGCCGCCATGTCCAAAGGGGAAGTTGGCGACATAGGCGACACTGCCGACGTAGTGGGGGTCCCTGGGATCGAGCTGCTGCAGCCACTTCATCATGGTCGGCCAAACGACGTAGGTGTCGGCGTCGACGAAGATGTACCAATCAAAGTCGGGCCGCATCGCATACGTCTTCTCGGCCATATGGATGTTCTTGTACTTGTCCAGGTTCCATGCCTCCTTGCCCACCTTGTGGTTCTTGTTGCAGGATTCCTGGTCGGTGGGGCACTTGCGCTGGCGATGGTACAGGTCGAAGTCGCTGTTTTTGAGCTTCACCTCTGGCAGGACCGTGTCGAGACTGTCGTATATCGTGTAGCCGGCGACCTCCTCCGCCATGTCGCTGAAGAACATGAACTCGGGCAGACACTTGAGGTTGGTCATGATCTGGTTGGGGATCTTGCCGTAGGCCTCGGAGGCGCCCGTCTTCATGATGAGCAGGACGTTGGACGTATCGGGGAAGTCGGCGCACTCGGGGTCGGCCCCGGAGCCGCCGGTCTCTTGGGAGGAGCCGGTGCCGTTTAGATGCGGCGGCGGCTTGTTGCGGTGGGGAGGGTCGGCGCCGCCAAAGGCCGGCAGCTTGTTGCGTAGTTTAGACAGGTCGCAGTAGCTGCCGTCCTCGCAAACGCCTCCCAGCCGGCTCGAGGTGACGAGGAGGCCGGCGATGAAGACGCTGAAGACGCAGAGGATGACGACGGAGCGCCGGGAGAGCACCCGTGGGGCAAGCATGCTGCATGTGCCAGACGACCGTCGGGGTTTCTCGTCCAAGATGCCGGGCATTCTATTGCGCTCGGCTGCCAGGACGCGAGACGCAACGGCAGGGAGAGCGAAGGAGGGTGCTTGATGGGGAGAAGAGGTGGGCGGAGCGGCGAGGACACCTGGGCTAGAGTCTGGTCTGCGGCGAGGAGTGGAGCGCGGATGACGACGGACCTGCACTCCTTTCAGTGGACGTGCGCGAGGTCAGCCATCCAAAAAGGGTCAAGAACAGGCGTCGCCACGGTACGTGTGCGCACGGCGAGCGAAGGAGCGTTTCAATCGAGACGAGAACCTGGAGACGAGATTCCAGCAAGGCGAGGCGAGGAATGATTGAAGGCGCTGAGTCCGTGGCACCCGCGCAGACCTGTGACTTATAGGCAGGTAGGTCCGAATCGCCCATCCGATGTACCCGCTCCAGCAGGTGCAGGTCACCTCAGGTGAGACCCGCCTTTCGATGCAGCTGTGGCTTGACTAGCAGGTAGCAGCTGGCACCACCAGCACCACCAGCACCACCACCGCTACTTCGTACAGCACCAGCAGAAAGGGGGGGACGCGGATTGACTGCGAGCAGCGCAGGCGGACTCCGTTTGGGCCTCGCGTTGATCAACCGGTGCTCTTTGTGTTAGCGGTCGCATGAGACGAGGACGGTTTGCGTCGCTATCCCACCTCGCCCACCTCTGCCACAAACGGGCTCTCCCTTGGTTCTAGACACTATATCCAAGGCCCTTTGCGCAACAAGCGACACAAGCCCACAGACAGGCCATGTTTCCAATCCTGCTGATGAGGCTTGGGCCCGAGCCAACAGAACCGACCGGCTAATGAATACGAGACCGTCCAGGGTCCAGCACGAACGCGGTTAGCCCGCGGGAATCATGCCAGCCGCTTGCCGCCTTTGATGGCTTGGGGATTTATTTTTATCCACCCCAACCATCACATTGAGAGGCTCCAGTCCGAATTCAATGATAACAAAGAAGAAGGTTCGGCGGCGCTTCTATTCTGCCGGATATACTTTGTACGTACGGAGTAGTCCGTAGCTTAAAGCCTTGTCTGCAAGAAAATGCTTGTTTGGTTGCCACAGGCTTGGCATCCCTACTTGTACAGTACCTAGGCCTCTTGGCATCCCAGACCCCTCGCGGTGCCCACTAAAGGAGCCGCGACGTGCGGCAGCGCGAACCTGGCCTCTTCACCAGCATTCCGGTCACGACAAATAACCGCTACGTGTACGAGTAATCCGTACAGACAATGTACATAGGTAAAGCGCAGCATCTCGTACTGAACACAGACCGAGAGCGTCTGGGTCTGGGTCAGATGCCGTCCCTCGGGCTGATCTTTGGCCCGCCCAATCACGGCTGCGTCTGTCAGCACGGTCGTGAGCGCTCCCAGGTACCAAGCCTCACTACCTCGTAGCGGGCGCCTAATGACGCCTCCTTCACAGCTCGTCGTGCGCCGCCGCCGCCTCTTGATCCGTCTCTTGGTGCTCTTGGTCCGCCTCAAAGACGCCATTCCACGCCTCGACCTTGCCCTGCGAGATCTCGGTGATGAATTCCCCAACCTCGGCCGCCGTCAACGCGCTGCTGTTGCTCCTGCTATTTCGGTAGGGAAACGTCTTCCCGGTGTGCGGGTTCTCGACGGCGAGCCCGATGCGGGACGCGATGCCGAGCGTGCCTGGCATCTCCGGGTACTCGCCTGAGTTGACCGTCACGAACTGGAGGTACTCGCGATACGTCTTGGCCAGCGGCTTCGCGGCCGCCCTGTACGCCTCGCGGTCGGCTTCGGCATCGCTGCAGTAGTACACTAGGCTCTTGTCCACCTATCATCGTTGCGTCAACCGACCTGTCAGCGTCCATCCTACCCCGTCACTACGCATACGAAGGCTGCCCGTTCTTACCTGCGTGTACTTGACCTCCGTCCGGCGGCTCAGCTCCGGGATCAGCGGCTCTGTGCACGTCTCGACAAAGGCCTCGAGGGCGCCGACGGGGTCCAGCTCCGTCTGGAAGTGCTCCTCGCCGTCGATGTTGTTGTGGCACTGGAGGGTGCTGGGCCCCGTCAGGATGCCCTGCGCGACGGCAAAGGTGTGGCGGTCGCGGTAGGCCGCAGCGAGGGAGGAGAAGCGTGCGAGGAGCGAGTCGTCATCGTTGCGGAGATGCGCGACGAAGACGACGGAGTCCGTCGTGGGGAAGCTGTCGAGGGTTTCATTGTTGAGGAAAGTGACGACGGGCTGCTGGATGCGTCTGAGGAACGAGGTGATGCTGGGGCGGTGTCAGCCAGGTCAGGTAAGGAGGATTGACGGCAGACCTACGACGAAGCCTTCCGAGGCCCCCGATATCGAAACATGGGTCCATCGCGCTGATACATGCGGATGGCTGGAAAGGACACGACGTCCAGCTCGGCACACAGGTCGTGGGACGCAGAGCAGTCGACGGACTGGAGCGTCACGTCCCCTCGGATCGCCTCCCATTCCGGGAGTAGTGCTTTGCTCGATTTGCTGGCGAGGCGTCAGGCTGAGTTCAGCGAAGCGACGACGGGGTCAACTCACGTCTCGGGCTGCTCATGAGGCGGTTGAGTGTCAGCGCGACAGGCAAGCGCCGATGCCGTCTCTCGTCATCGACTTACCGCGACAACTGTGGTCGAGTATTAGCGTGGACCGTGGGCTCCAAGTGGTTCCTCCTCCGGTTCGACTCACAAGCCACAAGCGTATAATCATTCTGTGAGAGCTGCTGCCTCAGCTCGGCGGCATCGCTATGCTTCCAAGCGGAAGCGTGGACGGCAAACAACCCAAACGTCACGGGACTGAGAAACTTCATGGCTGTGGTCGTAAGTCGTACGAGTATGAATCGGAGCTGGACATCTTGGGCGATGCCAAATGGAGGCGCTCATTCAGTCTTTAACCGTCTGATCGCCCAGACCCTCCGTCGCCATACCGCAGCCACCGGGCGCAGGGGCCGCTTCGCCACAACCCCAGGTCCGAGGGCCATGTTTCATCCTCCGCCCCGAGCGCGCGGGCCGTCGATGGGATAAAAACCACGGGCAGTCGCATTGAACGAGGCAATCGAGCTGATTGAGAGAGGATACAGCCTGCATATGCTGGAAACTACCCATGGTCGGCCTACAACACCTTGTTGCCGTGGCTGCGGCGCTGAGTCTCGCTGCGGCGGCGGATACTCACGATCAAGTCCGGGTTTCTGGAGGGGAACCCTCGACTGAATATGCCTGCGAGCACCCGCCGTACGCAGTTCATCTCGTGAGCAGGTCGCCGCTGGTGATGTACCTGGAGGGCTTTCTCACGGCCGACGAGCGGGCTCACCTGCAACATTTGGCGTATGCGCATGCCCACTCTGTCTTGTCATGAGAAGCACAGATCAGCTCACCCACGGTGCGCTTAGGCAAGGACAATTCAAACACTCGGCCGTTCAAGGCGCAAACGGCGACTCGGCCATCCACTCGGTCCGCACCTCGCAGTCCACGGCCGTCGAGCGCGACGCCGTGGTCCGCTGCATCGAGGACCGCGCCCTGGCTATGCAGGGCTTCGACACGCCCGCCTCGCACCTCGAGCCCATCCAGCTCGTCAAGTACGGCCCGGGTCAGCGCTACCACTTCCACACGGACTGGTTCACCGACGCCGCGTCGCATGCCACCGCCGCGCAGGGCGGCAACCGCGCGAGCTCCATCTTCGCCTACGTCAAGGCCGCCAACGTCACGGGCGGCGGCACCAACTTCCCCCTGCTGGACGCGCCGCGCGACGAGCGCTGGTGCCGGTTCGTCGACTGCGACGAGGAGCGCGAGCGGGGGTTGACGTTTCGCCCCGCCGAGGGCAACGCCGTGTACTGGGAAAACCTGTTGGTCGACGGCACCCGCGCCGGGGACCCGAGGACGCTGCACGCGGGGCTACCGGTCGTGAGCGGGGAGAAGGTCGGCATGAACATCTGGACAAGAGAGGCGCCGCTTCCAGCCAAGGTACGGGGGGAGGACTAGAGGCTCTTGCGATTGAGGCAAAAAGGACAGGAGCGAGGCGTGAGTAAGGTGTGCATACTGGTCTGTGTGTCGCGAGAAAGAAGATATGCCTCATACCTAGCAGGACGTCGCTAGTCAGACGTAGTATAGGCAAATGGCTCCTCCCGCAGTCTCGCTCTTGAGGGGCTTCAGCCTTCACTCTCCTGGCCCAGACAGATCCTCGAAAAGTAAACAAAGATTGATGGATGGGGTTGGAGCGGGAACAAACGCAACGGGAAGCACCACGAACAACGACACGAATCACCAGGGAACAGCTTCCACACTCTCCAGCCAGAGACTCTCGTCGTAACCTTTGTCCGCAACGCTCATATGAGTAAGCTATCATCACATATCCCTACACCACCCAAGTTTTAATCCCGAAACATAGGGACCACTAACGCTGAGAACGCGTTGGCTTTCACAGAGCATACGGCCCCCCTATCTCAACCAGCCATGCCTGTCGACACTCGCCGCGGCGACTGCGACTGCAGCTGCCCGCCCAACGCCGCCCTCACGGGCATGTTCGCTGGCATGCTGCTGAGCTGCCTGCTGGCCACCCTCGTGGCCATTGCGTTCTTGTGCTGGGATGCCTGGTGGAATGGAGCCGGGGATGGGGACGAGGAAGGGGACGCTGTCTTCGAGGAGTTTGACCCGGGGCTGCTGAAGCACGCCGACGACGGAGTGAAAACATAGGACGGTGGTGTCCTTGGCCGGGGAACGTCCTGGGACTTATGGGATTGTGTATAAAAGTGTATGTGGGGGTGGCGCTATTGAGTTGCCCCCGAGGAGGAAGGATCTAGGTGAATGAACACTCGGTATTCAGAACTCAGAATCTGCTTTTAGGAAATTGAGAAGGATTGGACATGATTTATCGTCACTTCGGGGCAGCCAGACAAGAGGAAATAGCCACGGGGTGCAGCTCCCGTCTGAGTATACATTCTCAGCCGATACAGACCGCCTGGATGTGGCCCATTAACTGGTCTGCAAATGATGCATGGCTCCTCGGTGAATATCATCCAATTAGGCAGCTAGAGCGGTGAGCTGAACCACTGATGAATACCCGAACGTCCTATTCTTTGGACTCACCTGGGCGGAGTGAGGATATGTCATGGCGGTCTTGATACGGTGAGAGGAATTGGATCAAAGTTGTTGACAGTCACTGGCGAGGCCCAAAAGAAAATTACTGCCTATAGCAATGAGTATGACAACTGTGCATTTGAGTGGTCGCGAGACGGGGGCCAATCACCCCGACTCCTTGGTGATCAAGGATAAGCTCCGCCAATACTGAATCACGGATACGGCTTGGTAGTATTGTGTGCTTCAACCCACATATACTCTCGTCACGACCATCACGTCAGGTGTATAAATACCATGCCTCAGCAGCAAGGGCCGCCTCCTCTCCTCGGCAACTTCGATCTCTGCTGGAAGTCGGCGCCCACACCCATCTACACTCAACTCGCTACTACATCCGCCAACGTGCGAAACATGGCCATGGCCGGCTACGCGCGCGACATGGACCATGGAGACGGCGACGTGTCTGCGCCCAGCCACTGGATCTGGTTCGGTGCTGGCTTCGCTGTCGGCTACGGCACCTTTATCATGATGCTGGCGCTCATGCTGGGCCGCCAGATGAGGGACCTGCCGTGGATGTGGGAGTGGGAGCTCGAGAGGACGCGGCGCGAGGAGGAGGCGCGCGCGGCCGCGGCCGCGGGACGTTCGACACCTCCTCCACGGCGGCCCGAGTCGCCTTTCTTGTGCTCGGGGCCTCTGCCGCCGCCGTAGGGGTGGTGGTGTGGAGGAACATAGGGACAATGAGGACATTGTGCCATTCGCTGGTGTTTGACACGGGCACCGTCGCTCTGAAGGGGTGATGTCGTTTGGGCCATTCAGGCGTTTGCCGCCAGCAACTGGTGAGTGACAATGCATTTCATTCACTCATGCGGCCAGTGACGCGACGCACCTTGCCCTCAGTGAATGCAAGCTGTTGCAGTATAAAGACGCTCCATCTTCTGCCACTCGGATCCAAGTACCTTTCCTGGACAAGCCAGTTCTGCAACACAAGCCGGTACCGTCAGCAAACTCGCCCACCAACAGTCAGTCTTTGTCCCAGGACTTTGTCCCAGAAACAAGCAGGACCGCACTTCACCCTTCCAGCATGATGAGACACAGCCACAGGCCATGGGAGGGGGCTAGGCCATGGGAGGGGGCGACGATGTCGCAGGTCATCCTCGGGCTCTTCTTCGGCAGCCTCCTGGGGATCATGGCGTTTATCCTGTCGGTTATAATACGGAACCTGGTGGTGTCGTGGATCGACAGCTGGAGGGCGCACGCGGAACGGCGGCAGCGGCGGCAACAGCGACAGTGGGAAGAGGGCCTCGAGCTACGGGAGATGCGGCGGACGAGACGGCGATGAGCCAGCGTTAGGGATCCGCTGTACGAAGCTTCCACTTGGGGAGTGCTGCTGGTGGTGGTGCCGGAGAACACGGGCTACAGAGCTGGCTGCTGGCCAGGAAAGTGTCGAGCTCAGCCTCTACTTCTTGGAATAAGGAATCAATTGCACCTTTTGTTGCCAAATTCGCATGATGCTAGTGAGCTGTCGTCGGTAGGCAACGCAGGAGGCAGCGCAGGGAGGACGTAGAGTGCATCACGTGATATCGCGTTGGACGTCCACGCGAGGTGAGGCGAGTTGGATTGGCTGGATCGAATTGACGTGAATCGAGGGCGTCGAGCTGTCAACCCCGTCCTCCCAGCAGCCAAAGCATGGACATTGCCCGCGGCTCCAGACGAGCCCGCCATGTCGCCGCCAATGCCGCCGCCACCAATGCTGCCGCCAATGCTGCCACTGCGGCGGCTGTCCCCGGCGGAGGACGAGTAGCCCCCGCGACGGCGCGGACGCCCGAGACGCAGCATCACCAGCAGCATCTCCAGCAGCATCACCAGCGGCATCACCCGCAGCATCTCCAGCCGCAGGTGACGCCCACCAACAACCTGGTGCAGACGCACAGAACCCCCGACCAACCGCATCACCACCCGGGCGCCCACGCCTCGCCGCCCGCCGTGGCTGCGGGCCCGCCCCTGCATCCCTTTCGCTTGCATCGATGTAAGTTGCTGATCTGCCAGTCTTTCGCCCGATGCCGTGGCCGAAGTCGTGGCCTTGGCTAGTGCTGGCACTGAACTGCTGCTGCTGCTGGTGGTGGTGGAGCTGCGAGTTGGAGCAAGTTCAGATGTCCAAGCCCGCCTCTCGGTTCTCCCCTGAACAATGTGCCCTTGTCCTCGGTGCCATTTCTTCCACCTCCTCACATTTTTCTCGGCCGTTGGATTTCTTTCTGTCTTTGCACCATATTTTTCACCATCTTCACGTCCTCCGCACACACCCGTCCCATGCCGCTCGTTTAGAAGCCTACAGAAGCCTATCCAACCCGCCATTCCCTTCTCGCTATCCCGTGACTTCACGAACACACCCACACACTCCTTTGGAAGAAGAGAAAAAATGTCTTGCGCACGAGACTGGCCTACCACCCCTCCGGCAAGCCCGCCTCTCCAAGACGAATTCGTCTTCCCCATCTACCAGGACTCCATCTACGAAGGCTCCGAGCCTGAAACCCCCATCCCCCGTCTCCCACTACAAGAGTTGTCCGTCACCCCCTTTGGTGACCTCGTCGGCTGCAGAGAGCCCTCGTGGCGGCCAGTGCCCTCGGCAGACAAGGAGAATCTGCCTGCTCTGCGAGACGCCCTCGAGCGTCGCGACCACATCCTCACCCAGCGGGACCTGGACATTTCCGCCGTCCTCCACCAGATGAACCTTCACCGGGACCGACTCGAGCGGTCTCTACAGGAGATCTCCGCCGAGCCAATGGACACTGACTGTGACCCCGGCCCCATTATAGCCACGCACCTGAGCGCAAACACCCGCCTCAGCATGCCGCTCGACTCGGACGACTCGAGCTCCGAGCCGGAGCTCAGCGTCCTGGGCATCGCTCGCGCCGGCGCCGGCCTAGAGCACCACATGATCGCCATGGCCTACGACGACGACGATGACGACGACGACGAAGATGAGGTCTTGTCCCAGGAGCAGTATGAGGCCGAAGACACTAGCATCGAGGACCAAGACCAGGAACAGGAGGCGGCTTCCCTGTTTGACCCTGCCACGGTTGGACTCAAGGAAATCTCCAACCTGGGCAAGTTTACCGTGAGCAGCCACAAGCCTGGCAGCGGCATCGAGGAGCTCCGTAGCGACGACCTCAAGCAGTACTGGCAGTATGTTTTCGTGGACAGATCACATCCATTCTTGAGCATTGAGATGCTAACCCTCATCAGGTCTGATGGCCCCCAGCCGCACAGGCTCACCGTCTACTTTGTCAAGCGAGTTGGCATCCGCGACATTCGCTTTTTCGTCGACTACAACGAGGACGAGTCCTACACGCCCACCAAGATCGTCTTCAAGTCGGGCACCAGCGAGAACAACCTCATCGAGTTTGCCACCATGAACCTCGACAGCCCCGTCGGGTGGCAGCAAGTCCCCATCGCCGGTGCGGGAGGCGAGCCCGACGGCAACACCCTTGTCTCTTACGTGCTGCAGATGCAGATTCTAGAGAACCACCAGAACGGCAAGGACACGCACCTGCGCGGCATCAAGATCTACGCCTTTGATGCCGACGCGGCCCAGGGTGCGGGCCGGGAGGGCGGCAATGTCGCCGACGACACCATGGACTTGGCTGGCATGAGCGGCGATCTCAACACCGGCCACGGCGATTTTGGCGATAGATTGGGCGACATTGCCCGGACGCTGGCTGCCGCGAGACTCGAGTCCGGGGAGACGGCATTCACGATTCCGGACTTCATGCGCGAGCCCGAGCTGCGATGAAGTGAAGATGGGCCATGGTTGGAGTTACGGTGTATGAGTTTGAATGATGCCTCCATATACGCATACCCATGTGGGCTGTATAGGGCTAACAATGCACGACGGAAATGAAGCACGGAAGTGAGGCTCAGGCGAGGCGATGCGAGGCGATGAGAGATTAGGCAAGGGGGTAAGATATCAAGACGTTTGGCGGTATACCACAGCATCAGCCGAGTGCGGCCATTAATGATGCAAGCTACGAGTGACAGTCGAAAACAGGAAAAGAAATCTTGAAATGTCACCTCTGTCGCGGCCCCGTGCCTGTGATGGTGACGCCCTCTGTCTGCCTCGAGTTGCGCCTTGCTAATGACGGGGAGACTGCGGTGACTTCGCCCGCGTCGACGACGCGACTGTGGAGGCCAGGCAGCCAAATTCTCTCTGCGAAATGAAGTAATTCCAACGACAACCGCATAGCCGCCGCCTAGAAAATTTCCAGAAGAAAGCGATGTATACGAGGGTCCCCCGGCCAGCTCCCCAAGGAGGGCGTCTACAGTGGGCCAGCTGCCGTGGCTATGCGTTTCCACCCCGTGGCAATGAGATGAGTGCTGCACAGGCTGGATTTGTCATTTTCCTCTGGCTGCTTATCAGATGTGCAGTAGAGAGAGCCAATGTCTTGCCGTCGAAATTCTGGTGCTTGCCGATGTCCGTTGTCGGCCCCGGGACACCTGGCGTTGCCACTGAACGTCCGCTTGCGTAGACATGGCCCGGGCAATGGCCGAGTGTCGATGCCTGGCTGGGGAACATCGTGGTGGGGATTCGGACGCAAACACAGCCCGGTGAAGCCGGGATAGGATACTTGCTGCCTGCCCCGTCAGGCACTGAGCGAGAACTAACGTCACTGCTAGCTTGAGGGAGCTCGTTTGGGCAGAAGCTTTTGCGGAAAAGGTGTGCCGGGCCCCTCGGAAGATGGTTGCCGTGCTCTGACGTTCTCGATCACGGTTCGGCAACCATCACGTTCGGCTGCATCGGCGCGTCAACGAGAGTGTTTGGGCCAGGGCCAAGTTCAGAAGGTTTCTGGAAGCCAACGACGCCGCCACCCGTTCCACAGGCTGCAGCGCCCGGAAAGGAAATGTCATCATGACACAAGGCGAGGCTGGACCAACACGCCGCCCAACAGCCAAGCAAACAGCCAGCGATGAAGTAAGAGGGTGGGCGGTGGAGGCGGTGCAAACTGTCACGTTCGAACTGTCCTGGGGAAGGCAGGGGTGCACCACGTCATTGGGGACGTGATTCCATGTAACGATGGAGTACCAGTGGCAGGGGCCTGGGCTGTTCGTCTCTGCCTGTGCAGCCGGGCGATCGGCAAACGTTACCCCGGTCCGTTCACATCGTCGTCCTTGCATGTTGGCCCTGCCAACGGCATCGCCAAGGGGAAACGGCCACCAACGTTTCGAGTTGCGACGAAGCCACGGCGACTGGGGGCGCAACTCCCCCGAGCTAGCCTTGCGGACGCGATGCGAAACTGAAGCCGTATCGGGCGGTGGGCGGCGAGGAGAGGCTAGAGAAGCAAACAAGAGGCCGACAGGGCTGCGGATGCGATATTGGCTGGGCACGATATTGGCTGGGCATCGCATTCGTCGTATGACCATGCCGGGCGGAAGATGGGGCTTGCGAACGACCGTCGCCCCACCTCCTCGAGGCAATCACCTCGAGATGTGTGCTGCTCCTTCTGCTTCAGCCACCAAAGCCCCCGCACGGCCCAAGCGCTGCCGAGCCGTAGCGTATTTCGTACGGTGGACGGCGTCCCTTGGCGACTTCCCTAGCGAGCGATCTGTTTGGCTGTTTCGGTAGGTGCGAGCTGCACCTTCTCAGCCATTGTTGGCCGTGGCCGTCGTCTCACCAACGGGGCGATTCTTGAAGTCAGACACACCCATCCATCCATCCATCCACCATCCATACTCGTACATAGCTGTTAAATAAGAGCCCCCCCATCCCATCCCATCCCATCCCATCACATCGCGTCCGTCCGTCCATCCATCCATCCATCCATCCATCCATCCGCCATCGTCACACCAAAGGCTCATCTCCATCTTGACCAGGCCGCTCCCTTGATCGATCGCATACCCCGAGTACAGCAGCCACGGCTTCCACCACCTCGTCCACGGAACCCATCATGTCCGCTGTCAACGGCGAAAGCTCCACCGCCAAGCCTGCGGCTCCCGAGCCGGAGCGCGAAAGCAACGGCCTCGGCGGCGTTGGCTTCCAGCCTCAGGTCAAGATGACCGTCCAGCCGCCCAGGAAGGAGGATCTCCAGCGCAGCTATGCCACCCTCGTCGGCGACGAAACCAACCCCAAGGGCTGGTACGGCAGCATGAGTACGCCCCCCCCTTCCCCCCCTTGGCTCTCACTATCCGCGGCGCAAGACTAGGCGCGACAGCGACGACAAGGCTCGGCCCGCGCTGACATGAAATGCTTCCCCAGTCAACACCCTCGGTGCCTGCATCGGAACCATGGGCGCCGTCCCCTGCTGCATCTGCTGCCCCAACCCCTTCAAGAACGTCCACCAGGGCAACGTCGGTCTCGTCACCAAGTTCGGCCGTTTCTACAAAGCCGTCGACCCCGGCCTGGTCAAGGTCAACCCCCTCAGCGAGAGGCTCATCCAGATCGACGTCAAGATCCAGATCACCGAGGTGCCCGAGCAGATCTGCATGACCAAGGACAACGTCACCCTCCGCCTCACCTCCGTCATCTACTACCACATTGTCGCGCCCCACAAGGCTGCCTTTGGCATCTCCAACGTCCGCCAGGCCCTCATGGAGCGCACCCAGACCACCCTGCGCCACGTGGTCGGCGCTCGCGTCCTCCAGGACGTAATCGAGCGTCGCGAGGAGATTGCTCAGTCCATTGGCGAGATCATTGAGGATGTTGCCGCCGGCTGGGGCGTCCAGGTCGAGAGCATGCTCATCAAGGACATCATCTTCAGTCAGGAGTTGCAGGAGTCCCTCTCCATGGCCGCCCAGAGCAAGCGTATCGGTGAAAGCAAGATCATCGCCGCCAAGGCCGAGGTAAGATTTACGCACCCCCTCCCAACTGTCTACTATGAGAAATGGTTCTGTGCTGACACCCCATTTTACAGGTCGAATCTGCCAAGTTGATGCGACAGGCTGCCGACATCCTCAGCTCTGCACCTGCCATGCAGATTCGCTACCTCGAGGCCATGCAGGCCATGGCCAAGTCCGCCAACAGCAAGGTCATCTTCTTGCCCGGCTCGAACCAGAACATCAACACTGCTCTCAGTGCCATGGGCCCCAACCAGACCGGCGAGGGAAGTGGCCACGATGCCCTGGGGCATGGGGACTTTGGAGGTCAGGACCCTGGTTTCCAGCAAGCCATGAATTCTCGCCTGGTCGAGAGCATCTAATGGCGTGCCATCGTGTGTCAAGATGCGACTGTGAAGTGCTGACTTTTGGCGTTTTCTCTCGGCATAGCGTGGTCTACTTGATTTCGAGGGCCGGTTTCCGCAACTGCCCACCTCGTCTTCAACGATTGCTATAGCTACATCCTCTCGAGAACTCCGAAACTCACGTCACATGCGCAGCAGCGCCATTTCACGGACCACATACCCCTTTAACGGCAAAGCCATGACTTATACGCGGTCGACTATTGATTGAATCTTTTCCCTTTTGGCAACGATGTTTGAGATGGTTATGGACTGGTTGGACGAGGGGCTACCCTCCGGCATAATGAAGTGAGACTCGATCAGAGGCGGAGATGTGATACCCCAAGATGACGGGAGGAAGGCGGGGAGGGATACGAGAGTCTCTTCTTGATTTTGCAATGGATACCCCCAATTCGCTCGCTGGGAATACCGGGGGCAAAATGTACAATGATGTCTAGACATGTGTCACGTTTGATACTATATTTTGCAAATCAATTGGATGCGCTACCGCGAAGACGACAATGTGAAGTCCTGGCATACCTTGACGCATCCTTGACCTGGGGCTCTTCTTGGATCATCTGGACAGTGCGTGTGCGTTGGCACGGCCAGCGCACCGTCAGGTGCTTATGTTTTTTACCAGCGGATGGTGGCATGTCGTATGCCCTCTTATTCACACAGCCACAGGATGAGCGAGCCCGGCACAGTCGTCATGGTCGGCACGTAGTCGTTGTGATTGATTCAAACGAAACCAAAAGGACTCAGCAGCCTTCCGCCACCCAACTATAGCCAGAGTATTGAAGGAGGTAAATCCGAGGACAATAACTAGGAAAAGAAACAACTAAAAAGAAGAAGCCTTACACGCCAGATGCCGTACATGTCCCTCCTTAAACGCCCGCCGTTAATCGGCTCAACCACGAAAGAGGCCAGAAGAATTCTCACCTCAGAATCTCAGGTATCGTCATATATCTACACATCGCAGACGGTATGCAGGTCCTGTCTGATCCCGTCTTCCACCTTACCTGCTGGAAATCGGCGAGACCCATTCCCAGACGGTTCCAATTAGGCTTCCGAGTGGCGCTTCTTCTTCTTCTGCTTCTTCTCCTTCTTCTCCTCCACGGCATCCTCGTCGTCGTCGTGCTTGCGCTTCTTCTTCTTCTCCGACACGGGCTCGGCCTTGGATGGCGTCGCGGCCTTTACGGGAGTACCGTTCTGGGCAGCCTTGCGCATCTTCTTCAGATCCTTCTTGCTGTGAACCTTGGGGGAGCCGTCGGAGGCGAGCTGGACATCGCCTCGCTCGTACTTTCGCTTGAACTTCTTGACCGACAAGCCGGCGAGGTTGGCCAGGCGTTCGTACTCGGCGCCCGACAGCTTCGCGACCTTGGACTTGGCTGGCGTCGTCGTCTCCTCGTCATCGTCAGAGCCATCGTCCTCGGCATCCTTCATGTCATCATCAGATTGCTCCTCAACAACCTCGATCAAGGCCTTCTTCTTGTCCTTGGACTTCTTGTCTTTGCTCTTCTTGGAGCTGTCGCCATTTACCTCGTCGGTCACACCATCGGCATCAACGTTGTACCGCCGAGTCTCCTTCAAGGTGAACTGACCAGGTGCCATGACTTCGCCAGAGGGGGCGATGCCGGTGCCCTTGGGAAGAAGAGGCTTGCCCTCGAGTTTTCGAAGGTGGTTCTCAAGCTTGATGCGGCTGGTGAGTCCCAACATTGACCTCTCCTCCTCATCTGCATCGTCATCGAAGGTCTCGAGAGCATCCACGCGAAGGCCCAAGGCAGTCTTCGCGGCCAACATACGCGCGATCTTGCCCTTGTTTCGTCCGGTGGCCTGGCCGATGAGGGACGAGTGGTAGATGATACCATATTTGGGAGTGTCGTGCTTCGTCTTGAGAGCACGGAATAGGGCCTTCTCGGCACCAAGGATCTGGATGGTGGAAGCAGGAGCCTTGGCGAGGCTCATAAGAGAACCAGCGTGGGAGATGAGCCTCGCGCCGACGAGGTAGCCGACCAGAGAAGTCAGGTTCGGCGCAATGGCGCGCATTCGGCTCTCCAGGTACGAGGAAAGCTGTGATCGGTACTCGGTGTAGAGGATCACCTGCTCAGCCAAAGACTTGATGTTCTCCAGATCCACCTCGGTGATCTCAGTACCCATGCTGATCTCGGCAGCCTTCTTCACGGCCTCTTCCGTGGCTTCGGGGAGGATCTCCGAAAGATCGGTCTCTGCAATATTGGTTCGGAAGCCAGCGGCGAGAATCAGGCGGGCGTAGGCCAGGTTGTCGTTCAGGATCTTGGCCAGTTCCGGGAAGTGCCAGCCGTACCACTCCTTGGTGCGCATGGCGAAGACGTTGAGGTCCTTGTCCATGTCGTCAATCAGCTTGATTGCCTGGATGATCATGGAGTCGATCTTGTCGACGGAGAACTTGAGCTTGTGTCGGGAAATCGAGTGCGAGAGACCGAGCGCCATCCGGTCGATGTTCTCTTGGGCCAGCCCGGGGATCAGAGACGGCAGGTGTTCTCGGAGTCCTCGGAAGACGTCCATGGTGTTGGAGCCAGTGACTGGAGAAATGTTAAACTGAGGAAGGTTCGAGATGGCGGTTCCCAGCTTCACGTCGGCAACGGCCAGAGAGGCCTTCTTCTCCGACTTGAGCTCCTCGAGAAGAGAGGTCAGCAGGGCTGGGACCTTTCCGTCCTTGAGCGAGGCGGCCTCCTCGAGGGCCATGGCGGCGCTGTCGAACTTGACAAACTTCTTCAGCTTGAGCCTGGAGCGACGCCCGGTTAGCCAATTGTCGAAGACGTCTGGAATTTTGGAACCCGTTCTCACATCTCGACCAGCTTCTCCGGACGACCCAGCTCGGCGGCGAGGTCATCGTTCTTGAACAACTTCTTGTCCGCGGCCTTGAACAGGCCATAGCTACTCGGTGTCAGCGATTGGAACACGGCAAAGGCAGAATTAAGCGCCCGTCGGAGCTGGGTTCTCGCGACTCACCCCGCAGGCGTCTCGGCAAGCACGAAGAGAGACATTTTGGACAGTCGACGCTCTCTGCAGCGGTCTTGCACGGGTCGATTGGGCTTCGGCTTCCTCTCGTGGGCGCAATTGTAGTCGTGTGCGCAGGCACGGTATTGTTGCAAGGAAATTTTTTAGTCCAGAGCTCTTGCCTGCTCCACCCAAAAAAAATTGGCTCGACTTCTGCCCCAGAAAGGTGGGATGCCTTCGGGCGCCGGCACTACCAAACCTCCGTGAAGGGGCTCCACTCACGTGGAAGCTAAGTGGTGAGGCGGCTCATCGACGACGACGGGGGCTGTTTCAAGGCCATATCGCGGATCTCCCAGCGCTCGCATCCAGAAGTCTTGCCTCTTTCTGCGCAGGTGTCCAAGTTCAGCTATTCTTTGCAGCCTGCGCCAACGAGCCGCCGGACAAGATGGAGGGTCTATTCTTCAACGTGAACAACGGGTATGTCGCTTCGGGAGCTGGGGGTTGGGCAGGGCGCTGACGCAACGCAGCTATGTCGAGGGCATCGTTCGAGGCTACCGCAACGGCCTGCTCACTGGCCCGGCCTACAACAACCTGACGCAGTGCGAGACGATCGATGGTATGCTGTGGCATGGTTCCCGGACAGTGCTGTGTCGTATTAACATTCGATGCAGATCTCAAGCTGCAGCTCGGCCCTGCCTACGGCGATTTCCTCGCTTCCCTCCCTCCGAACCCATCGACCTCC
The DNA here is from genome assembly GCA_024340765.1 of Tolypocladium cylindrosporum. Classification (NCBI taxonomy): domain Eukaryota; kingdom Fungi; phylum Ascomycota; class Sordariomycetes; order Hypocreales; family Ophiocordycipitaceae; genus Tolypocladium; species Tolypocladium cylindrosporum. The sequence continues at coordinate 19,281 of JALHCC010000657.1, forward strand.
AGCCTTGCCTCCAAGACGACCGACAAGCTCATCTCCGAGTTTCGCTATGTCCGCGCCAACGCCGTCGGTTCACTCGCGACCTTCATGGACTACGTCACCTACGGCTACATGATTGACAACGTCGCTCTCCTCATCACCGGCACCCTGCACGAAAGAGATACCCGCGAGCTGCTCGAGAGATGCCACCCCCTGGGGTGGTTCGAGACCATGCCTGTGCTCTGCGTTGCCACGAACATCGAGGAACTCTACAACAGCGTGCTGATCGAGACGCCGCTAGCCCCGTACTTCCAGGGCAGCCTCAGCCACCAGGACCTCGACGAGCTCAACATTGAGATTGTACGCAACACGCTGTACAAGAACTACCTGGAGGACTTCTACAACTTCGTCAACACCCACCCTGACATGGCTGGGTCCCCAACATCAGAGGTCATGTCGGAGATTCTCGAGTTTGAGGCCGATCGGCGAGCCATCAACATTACGCTCAACTCGTTTGGCACCGACTTGAACAAGGCGGATCGTAAGAAGCTCTACCCCACCTTCGGCAAGCTGTATCCCGAGGGGACTTTGATGCTCTCCCGAGCAGAAGACCCGGAGGGTGTGCGCCTTGCCGTTGATGGCGTTCATGACTACAAGACCTTCTTTGATGCTGCCTCCCTGGGTGGCTCTTCTGGTCCTGGGAACATGGGCGGCGGCTCGTCAGATGGCAAGACGCTGGAAGACATGTTCTACCAGAAAGAAATGGAGATTTCCAAAAGCGCTTTCACGAGGCAATTCACCTACGCAATTGTCTACGCTTGGGTCAAGTTGAGAGAACAGGAGATTCGCAATATCACCTGGATTGCGGAGTGCATAGCTCAGAACCAGAAGGACCGCATCGGCAACTTCATCAGCGTGTTCTGAGCTGTGCCCATTCCCCGTCTCGAATTTTCAGCATGCCTGTAGTATAGCACCGTTAGTTCATTATTGCAGGGAAGGGTTCACATTTGGCGCAAATGGCGGAGGTAGAAGAGTGATGTGGACAATCATTCGTCCTCCAATGGCTTGATATTGTACATACAGAACAAGTATTCCTACAGAAGTCTACAGATCGATTTGTCCCTTCCACGTCGCCGGCGTGAGGCCCAGCTTCTCAATCATGTGCGTCCACCGCTCGCTGCCCCTCTCTTTTCTCTCCATGTACGCGAGCAGCTTCTGGCGTCGGTGCAGGAGCAGCCTCAAGTTCCTCTTGTTGTGCTTATCCTTGTAGCCCCGGTTGACTTCCAGAGACTTGCCCACGGCTCTGATCTTGGCCGTGAGGATGGCAATCTGCACCTCGGAGCTCCCCGTGTCCGGTCCTGAGCGCCCAGGCATTGGTACCGTGTTTGGTGAAATGGATTGCGGCTTGGGCTTCAGGAACTTGTCCGTCTTGTGGCGGCCGAATTCGTCGACGATCCGTCGCACGTTGGCGTGGAAGCGGTCCTCGGCGCTGCCGTTTCGAAGCGACGTTATCCGCCGCAGGGCATCGAGTGCCTTGTAATGTTTCTGGTCGTGCAGCTTCTTCCTCTCCTCCTCTGTCGCGGGATCCATCTGCGACTCCACCACGCCAACCATGGGCTTCGTCAAGGCGTACGCGTGCTTGGCCGCATCCTCGAGCTCGGCATCCGTGAGGAAGTGGTTGCGCAGGCCGGGCGACGTCGGCAGCTCGCGAGGCTTCTGTAGGAGATTCCCGCTGGCATCCCTGGGCACTTCGCTAACGCTATCTTGGCCGGCCGAGTCGAGGGACTCGAGGAAGGCTGTCGTCTTGCCCCAGACCGGATCGCCCCAGGCCTCGTCCCGCTGTTTCTGCAGCACTTCCCGTCGCTTCAGGTTGGCATTCTTGCGCTGCTGTGCTTGCGCCCACTTGTAAGGGTCTTGCTTGGCCTTGCGCTTCTTCTCTCGTAGCGAGAGATTGGCCGTTTGTATGACGGGGAGGAAGTTCGGTGTTCGCGCTCGGGTTGCTGGCCGAAGGCAGACTGGCGAGTTTGTCAGTGATAAGCGTCTTCAGAACTCAATGCCATGATAGGGTTCGTACGATTGACAGTGCCTAGGCGCTGCAGCACCTCTAATCTGGGCGGCATGGCTGGGTCTGCGACGCAGATATCCTAGTGTTGTCTGCAGAGCTGGCTGGCTTGCTTGCATCCAATCCTCAAAATTTCCCTGGACGCCCGACTTCCTTTGGCTGTCGTCCTACACGTCGCTAAAACGAGCTTAGCGCCTAAAGTCACGTGGTCTCGAAGGTCCCGGTGTACCAAGTCTGCACTAGTCCCAATCAGCATAAGCGCCTTCAGGGCTCTCACCACACACATTTTCGGCATTTTGTGAAGGTCTCGCGAACTTTTTGCGACCTGCACGAACAGCATCCAACTTCAACCTCCTTCTTCCTCACCACACGTCCACTTCACGGAAGAAATCAGTCAAGATGGCCCCCTCCAACCTGCCGTCCGTCCTCAACGCCACCAGCCAGGACATTGAGATGCTCCTGGCTGCGCAGAGCCACCTCGGCAGCAAGAACCTGCAGGTGCACATGGAGCCTTACCTGTGGAAGACTCGCGCCGACGGTGTCAACGTTATCAACATTGGCAAGACCTGGTACGTGGGATAGAGAGCCGGGGAGCCCGGCATTGGGAGGCCAGTTCGGAATGCTAACGATCCCCAAGGGAGAAGATTGTCCTCGCCGCCCGCATCATCGTCGCCGTCGACAACCCTGCCGACATTTGCGTCATCTCCGCCCGTCCCTACGGTCAGCGCGCTGTCCTCAAGTTCGCCGCCCACACCGGTGCCTCGTCCATCGCCGGTCGCTTCACCCCCGGTAGCTTCACCAACTACATCACCCGCTCTTTCAAGGAGCCCCGCCTGATCATCGTCACCGACCCCCGCACCGACGCCCAGGCTATCAAGGAGGCCAGCTATGTCAACATCCCCGTCATTGCCCTCTGCGACACCGACTCGCCCACCGAGTACGTCGACGTTGCCATCCCCACCAACAACAAGGGTCGCAACGCCATCGGCACCGTCTGGTGGCTGCTTGCCCGTGAGGTCCTCCGCCTCCGCGGCACCATCTACAACCGCGAGACCCCTTGGGACGTCATGCCCGATCTGTACTTCTGTATGTCTCTCCGCGCAGGACCCTGCTTGCGTGACGGTTTGAATGCTGACTTATATCCAAAGACCGCGACCCCGAGGCCGAGGCCGAGGAGAAGACCGAGGAGGAGAAGGCCGCCGGTGCCGACGAGGAGGGCCCCGCCGCCATCGAGACCGCCACTGCTGGCGCCGGTGCCGACTGGGAGAACGCTCCTGCCGCTGGCTTCTCTGGTGCTCCTGCTACTGGCGCCACTGGCTGGGATGGCGCTGAGGGCGGCGGCGAGTGGGCTGCTGCCTCCGCTGGCAACACCGAGTGGGCCAACGAGGCTGCCAAGGAGACTCAGTGGTAGGAGGCTGAACCCGAGGGCGGTTCAAACGTGGCTGCAACAGAATGGTAATGGTTACTCGTCATCGGAGGCGTTTTCCAGGCTTGCATTTAGCTGTCTTGGACTCTGGTCGACTTGGTGGCACTTATGAGGGAAAGATACTCGCTCTGTTCGTGCCGTCATCGCGCGAGGAGGCGAGGGAAAGCCCTGTGCCAGCAATGGGGTGGACTTGACCGTTATCCCGCCATGGTTTCCTAAGACATTTTTGTTGCGTGAAGCTTTATAGCCATCCAAGTGAGAGCAAAAAAAGACCAAAAACTGCCATTGAAGCACCGTCCCCTAGTAGTCCTTACGCTGTATTGCGACGCGTTCGAGGTGATTCCCCAAATCAACCATGCACGTACCAACTGGTCTACACCCCCTCGAACAGCAGTCACAATGAGCGAGGCAGACGCGTCGTCTTCACAATATATATTATCAGTTGCAGCCAAAGCCAAGAAAGAGGGGCAAATATATAGCCCCTCCTTGTCCATCTCCAACCACGCGCGTCCATGCAAAGCTAGCCAGTGTCCCGTCGATCGCGGGACCCGAGGGGGTATTGTACCAGGGGGAGACCCCCAAAACCAACATTCAGCCCACAAGAACAACAGCAATCAATGTGTAGTGTAGTCGCAGGGCCCTCCGTATTCTCCAAAGGCAGTCCATGTCTAGCCTGACCCAAGCAAGTTATCCATCCCCATCCATCCAGCCAGCCATTCCAGTTTGCAAATGGAAAAAAAAAAGAAACTCCTCGCTTTGCGTAGGAAAAAGGGCGTGTTTAGCGGAGCAGTGCGTTGCGCTTCGAGTAACTCCCCGTGGGTATCTGTGCAGGCACTTCTGTGTAATGCAAGTACAACAACAACAAAAAAGGAAAGGTCGGGGCAGGCCATGTGCAGCGATGGGTATTTCGTGGTCACAGCAGCGTACTTTGATGACAAGAAACGAGAGTGCGACGCTGTGCCGAGTCCTAAGTCGGGTCCAGTTCGCACGCGTATCCGGGTATCTCGAATTCCTCGCTTGATAGGCGAGGACAGTTCGCAAACGAGTGGGTGTGGTATATGAAACATTGGAAAGACATATATATGTAGGGTGTATCGGGGGTTTGTCACAGGGACAAGCGAGGTGTTGTTCCCGATGAGTGAAGGAGGTCGCAGAGATGGGGAGACGGGAGTTTACTCCAGGCTCTCGGAATGTCTTCGGATTTCTTCGTCGCTCAGGGCGCCGATCCAAAGACACCGTTCGGTGATGCCCTCGATGGGGAGGAAGTAGTACCGTGTGCTGGCCTCCAAAAGGCGAAGGAGGGTCTTGACGACGGCAGCCCCAATACGGCAACGCTCGAAGTTAACCAGCGGCGCCGTAGTTGGCGAGCTCGCAATCTCCGACGGCCGCTGGACGTTGTAGAGCAGATCGTGGGTATAGATGCCCACGAACGGGATACACCCAGTGTCCGAGCCCATCTCCATCTCCGCCCGGATTGCGTGGAAGTTGCGACTGGGCGTAACCAACATCTCCAGGCTGTTGAGTGTCTTGACGTCCTGCGCGGGCACGAGCTCCCACGTCTTGCTCAGGCGCGAGACTTCGTTGCTGGACAGCGCAATGGCCAGCTGTGCAAGCGTCGCAAAGTTCCGGTACCGCCGACAGTGCGACGCGATATGAATGAGCTTGATGATGCACCTAGCTCGCTCTTCGATGTGCTGAGTGAGGACAATTTCGGATATGGCCCATTTAACCATGATGTTGAACCGAGCAATCACCACTTCAACACCCTGGGCATCGCTGTTGCGCAGGAAATCAACCCATGAACGGGAATCGCTCCTAGCAGCATTCTTCCAGTTCATGTCGATCAATTCCTTCCAGTCAATCTCGTTCAATGCGTCCTTCTCGATCAAGGTGAATTGCTGAGCCAAGATATCCGAGTCAAACGCCAGGATGAAGGGCAAGTGAACAGAGAACTTGCGGAAGAAGACGGTTTCAGACTTCGGGGCTCCAGGAATAGGGTGGCTGGGGCCAGTCAGTTCACAAGGAGACGTCGGCCCATGGCTCTGCGGAACGACTGGAACCATTTCCGGTGTTGGCGGGAGAGGCTTCCGCGTCCAAGCCTGTGCTGCAGCGCCATTCCGAGAATTACAACTCCCGGGTGACATGGCCAAAGCCTGTGCCAACGTCATTTGATGAGATGAATTCCGTGTCGTCGCCAGCGAGCCCGAACCTCCACGAGGATGGTCAGGCGACCGATATTTGGAAAACAACGCCTCGTCACCATCGAAGGCGTCGGAGCCAATGCCAGCGGTAGAGAGCTCAGAGGATAGGTCGGTGTCGTCTGAGCTGTCATCTTCCAAGAAAGACTGGTCTTCGGCTTCTGAAGGTGCCGTCTCGCCGGGTTTGATCCGTTCGATACTGTCGGTTTTCTGGACGAAATCGAAGGATAGATGCTGAGCCTCGGATTTTTCAATAAACTCGAGCCCCTTCTCCGTTTCGGCAGGCGAATCCTCGTCGTCCGAGCCGCGAAAGATTGATCGGTCCGTCCACGTCTTGCTTCGGCCGTCATCGGTAAGCCCCCTATCCAACAGGGGAATGGAACAATAGGACTCGTGGGAGCCCTCAGAGAGGAATGACATCATATCCGTGGTTGGTCTTCGCCCCGTCTCCGACTCGCCTCCATCACCAGCTGCGACAGGCTCATCTATAACTTGAATAAGCCGATTCTCCTCCTTCTCCCTCTGTTGAGTCCGCAAGCCTCCGAGCTCGATTCCACCTTCCTCTGGATCCAACGCATTGCTTTCTTCGATGGCTGTCGAGTTCTGGACTTCCATGAACTGCTTGGATGGCCTCTTGTCGTATTTGCCCTCAAGTTTCAACAGAGCAGACTCAATGCCACCGTCATCCTCGTCATCCGGTATTTGGGCGAGTTTCTGTGCCTCCTGTTCAAACGATGGGCGCATGATGGGCTTGGAGGAATGGGTACTAAAGAGCGATAGGTCACGCTTTGCCGGCTTCTCGGCCAGTTGGCCGAGGGAGAACACCTCACCGCGGCCGTCCGGCGCGTGGCCCGACACAGACTCTGGATGGCCGGCTGAGTTTGGACGGATGTTGAGCAGATAGGAGCTTCGTATGGACTCGGTATATGTCGCCAGAGACCCAACAGACTGTGGTCTCCTCAATGATGTTCGTTCAAGTTCTCCCACGTTTGTAGCCGCTCTCAAATCGCCGCCGGGCCTTCTCCGCAACACACGAAGTGGCGCGGGCACGGTGACATCGGACCTGTTCTCCATGGCCATGGCCGAGGCTCCGGAATCAGTAGTTGCGTCAAAGCTCCGCATGGTCGATGGCGGCAGAACGTCGCTGCTGAATGAATTGTATCGGCGATGCATTATCGAGTTAAGGGACTGGGGTGTTCCCGTGGATCGGCCCCTCCCATGCATCCGGAACGATCCTCCACTCGGTGGAGGATGTTTCACGCGACGACGACTCGTTGATAACGATGGCTTGGGTAAGTCTTCCGACATGAGACTGCTTTGACTGCCTCCCAAGGTCGCCAAGTCTGGAATGAACGGAGGTAACGCATCATCCAGCAGGGGTGGCCTGACGATATGCTGATTGAGGAGATACGATGATCGCCGTGGTGTGTCTCCTCTCATGGCATTCGCAGGAGGAGTGTTGGGAGGCGTCGGGTCCGCGCGGCTGGGCATGAAGGTGTTGGCAAACGTGTCCACAGATGGGTTGCCCGTGGGAGGATACGGTCCATTGGCTGAAGCCATTTCAAAGGGAACTGTATCATCAACAATGACAATCGACTTGCTACCAATCGTGATGGCCATGTCGCTGAGCGGCCGTTGCTTTCGGTTCTGGGGCAAGCTGTCGAATGTGCTCGATTCCATGTGAGCAGCCGAGTATTCTGGATGTGTTCCGAAGGGTGGCGCGGAATTCGGCGGTACTGTCAAGCCCAGGCGTTCTGCCTCGGCCGCGGCCTCCTCCTCACGGACGGCCTTCTTGAAGTCTTCGGCGACCTCGGCGCCTAGTAGGTCAATCCGGACCGGCGGGCGGCCACCATTTTGCCTCGGGGGATCTTGCGGGACGATGGCAGTTCCAGGCAACCGGTTCGTGGTTGCGCCACGTAGTCCAACAGGCGAGACGCTCATGAAATTGCCATGCGTCGGTGAGAAGCCCTGTCCTCGGTTGCGCAGGGCACGGCGAACACTGCCGAGAAGCTTCCTCATTCCGTATCCAGACATGGCGCCTCCAACCGCTCTCGCTTTGGCCAAGTTGCGGTTTTTAGGCTGAAAGATTGTAGTCTGCCTGTTGTTGCATCCATACGGCCCGTGGGGTTCATAGTCCACATAAGCCAGCCCAGGCGGGAGAAGGTTTCCACGAACCAGACTGCCCGCAGACTGCCACGTCATGGAGAAGTCCTGGTCGTGTGATGAAGACTTGTCAGAGCCATGCTCCCGCAGCGAGTCGCTGAGACTGTTGTTGCGCTTGTGTGCCTGAGTCGGACGAACCCGCTTGCCAACCAGCGCCCTCGGTGTCGTGGCAACTGGCCCAGAGGGGTTGTTCACTGAAGTTGACGACACAGGGTGTGCAGCCATCAGGTGAGCTGGATTGGGGTTGAGCGACTTCATACTCTTACTCGGGAACGAACAGGACACGATGTCGATGCTGGCCATGCTGAGCGGAGAGCTTGTGCCATTCTCCATGTCGGCGCCGCCTATGGCCTGGTTTTCAGGGGTGCCTGGTCGGTTTCCCAAGATGATAAAGTCTCCAATAGGGGCAGCTCTGGGGCCTTCGGCATAGAGGCTCGTAGATTCAGCCGCGATCTTTGCTAAAGGAGCCAGGACATCCAGCTGCGGCGGCTCAAGGCCTTCTCTATCCCAATATCCGGGGTCTAGGTTGGCGTCTCTGTTTCCAGCAACGCCACCAGGGGCTATGGGGACCTCTGGGCCGAGCGAGTCGTCGAATTCAGGGCCGTCCCAGTACTGTGCGCAAACCCGTCGCCAACACTTCTTGAGCTCGGCCAGTATTTTCAGCTGGACCTTGCGGCACGAGGCATCCTGGGACAGCTCATCCACGAACTCGTTCAACAGGTTGCAGAACGTCACCCGCAGGTCGTACTCGAGGATAAAATCGTCGACAAAATAGTTGAGGATCCAGTGCCGCACGGCAACAAAGGTTCGAACCCGGACGATCATACCGGCTTCGTCGCTTCGCGCCAGTGCCCATCTTAACCGCGCAACGAGCATGCGAAGCAAGTCCGTAGGCTCCAGAAACGCCCTGAAGGTGAGGAAGAAGTCGGATAATAGTTCGTAGTCGAGGAAGCTTGGTGATGTGATTTCGGCGACCAAGCGAGGAGGCGTCGCCGCCGTCACAGCTCCGGCAGGGGAGTATCGGACAATAGACCGGTCGTCGCAAGCGGGTTTGAAAGTCAAGTCGGTGAACATGGCCGGTTCAATAACTAGCTGTGTCGACATGTAGGTTGATCGCATTGGACGCAGCAGACGCGGTGAGGGCAGTCCCGGAGCACCCCGCTGCACCGAATACCGCAGATTTGGCGGAGGGTGAACCGCCAGGGGATTCAATCTCCGCATTCCAAGCTCGGGGACCGGGACGTTGGGACCCCTGGACGATAGGTTCAACAACGAGGCGCTGCTGGATCGAATATCTTCCGTGGGGGCATAAGAGGACCCGCGTATCACCGGCGTGCCCCTCAAGGTGAACCGTGGTGTTCCAATGCGCCAGGAGGGTATGCTGATGTTCAGGAGCGGTGCACCGACGGCATTCAAGTCGTCCATTGTCCGGGGACGTTTCTCGTCGCCGGGTTTGGAGATGACCACCTTGAAGGTATCCTTATCCGACCCACTCGCGACATTGACTTCGTGAACGGTGCTATCCGACATGGCTCGTCGACGCCTCGTGGGGCGACTCGGATTTCGGGGGTCTGGAAAGTACTGCGCATCGCCAGTGAGAGGCGAGGTGTTCGGTGTCGGCGTCCATTGGCTTGTCTGTAGTTGAGGCGCCCTGTCCTGCTTTGCCTCGTCGCCCCCCCTGGTCTTTTCCTGGCCCAACGCGTCCAGCCCTCCAGCACCAGGCGGCGTGACGGGAAAGGTGAAGCTGGGCTGCGGATATCGCTGGTGTACTGGCCGAACACTAGGTCTAGGATCGTCCAAGTCAGCATTCCAGCCGGACCGCTGTGGATATCCAAACCCAAATCGAGACGCCTTCTCCCCCGCAACGCCACAGATTCCACGGGGGCAAGCGAAACTTGCCTCAGGTAAATCCTCCCATTGTTGCCCACATTGGCAACGGTAAACTGGCGTCCCTCGCGACCAGCCGAGGAGCCATCCGGGGCGATATCCCACTTGTCCGCCTCAGCCTCTCTCTTGCCCCGCGACCCAGACTTGTCTTCATAGGACCGTCGCTCCGTGACGGGGAGCAATGGTTTTCCAGTAGCCGGGGCCATGCGCGCAATCGCCCTGCCCATCGGCCGGTTCGTCGTCGACTTCAGCGGTGACGCGTCCTTCTTGCCGGAGGTCCCCAGCAGCTTGGGCGACGTCCTCGTGGGCCTCGCATCTTTGGCGGCGCGTTTCGGTGAGGTCTGTGTCTTCAGGGTGGCTTCTTGTAGGGTCGGCGGCGCCATAGGATCGTGGCCCGGCGGCCTCGCAGAGTGCTGAGAGTTGACGGCGTCCATGGCCAGCGGCTGCTACGTCAGGCCGGAGCTCGTGCTGCTCGACGCTGTGGATGCTGCAGAGGTCATAGGCTGTCAGCAGAAGTGTCAGAAGGGGCCCTCGAGAGGTCCAGCTGCGCAGGCCCATGCCCCGGCGACGGCGTTGAGTGTCAATGGTGCACGCGGAGCGTGTTTTGCGGCAGAGTCACAGAGGCTGGCGCCGGGGGGCGCGCGTGAAGCTGGACGGGAAGGCACGTACGTATAGTTCGAGGCGCCATACAGGGACGGGTCGCCGCTATCGGAAGGACGTCATGAATCGTATCGCGAAGGGGGCGGCAGAGTCGAGGAGCTGGATCGGCCGGCGGAGGGCTTCCTACATGGCCAGGCGCAACGAGGCGAGTCGAGGGGCGACAGAGGTTGTGGTTGTGGGACTGACTGGACTGGAGAGAGATGTTCTGGGTGTCGTCGTCTGGCGGGTGGCCTGGGCGGGAGCCTGGGAGGAACGGCGGCAGCGAATGGGAATCCAACCGCGGCGACGGCAAACAGCAACAACAAGCAACAGCAGCTGCAGCGGACCCGAGCCGTTGGTGACCCCCCGAGGTGCAGTGGCTAGCGCGTCCAGGCGTCGCTGCTGGTGCTGGGTCTCGGTCCCCAGAGGGTGGGTGGGTG
>JALHCC010000069.1:0-29789 GCA_024340765.1 Tolypocladium cylindrosporum
TGGGACCCCCCCCCCCCGACCCAGGCCAGTCTACGGTGCGTTGTTGCTGACTGTAGCAGCTTTGCTGAAGAAGTCGACATCTCTGGGGCGCACGCCGGGCTTCCGGCGTCGCGATGTGGACATGGCCCTGCGCACGGCTACCTGTCGGTGAAGCGCTCGAAGTGTGGCCCGGCGGCTGGGCTATCATGGGTTCCTCGATTTTGGAAATGAGCAAGCGGCGTCACGGCGACCAAGGGCGGCATTCGGCGGCGAGGCTCCGTCGTCGAGAAGCATCCAGCGGGTCTTAATGGAGGAAGCACGTCGGCGGGCCGGCGTTGATGTAGGTCGGATACAAGGCGTGTAATAGTGTCCTATCGTTTCTAGGACATGGCGTCGGGATGAGCTTGAACTCGGGGCAATATGGGTTGCAATTGTATGGCGCATGTTATGTAAGAGTCTTGTCTTGCGTCTTGTTTATCACGTCTTGCGCAGAGCTACGAACGCCTATATAATATGGACATGGAGGTAAACCATCTTGGATACATACAGACATCTATGCAGTCTTGCTTCTGCTCAGCATGCCTCCTCGAGGTCGCACCCAGCAATGTCTCAGCTGTTGGGACGATGACGCCGCGGAACAAACGGCAGTGCCAACGCACAGGCAAGCGCATCAACAATCCGCTTCGGGTAGAGATGCTCGGAGTGGGGGAGAGCGGCAGCCGACGGATGTGTGGCCGGTAGATCCCCACAAATTGCCTCCGGGCCCTCAGCGGAACGGAGGCGGAATCGTTCCCACGGCGGCTTAAAATCAAGGTCACGCGCCGATACGGGGCAGCCTGGGCTCCATACTACGGGAACGTGCGTTGGTGCTGTATCACATGGGCGAGGGGGTACTTGTCAAGCCTTGCTCATGGTGACGTCTGTCGCTGCGCCCGGCGAGTCCATCAGCGTCGGCTCCGTACCGCATAGTCGAGACGCCGAACCCTACGGCTGACAATGGCGATGCTCTCATTGCTGCAGCGCAACGGAAAGGCTGTGGAGTGCCGTGGCTCCCCCACAGTCTCCATCTCCACAGTCCCCATCCCCGGAGTCCGCACCCTCCGGGCCGCAAATGACGACAAAGCCCTAGCCCGTCATAACACAGCCCAGGGCACAACAGACTCGACGGGACAGCCCCGAGCCTAGCCGGCGCCCGACACGGCAGCCATCGCCGCAATCGATAAGCGTCTGTGCCGCGGAAAGCCGCCTGCATCGCCAATCGGCGTCTTCTCACAGGTGCGCCAGGCCCGTCAGCGACGCGGGCTGGGCGAGGTAAGCGTGGGACGGACGGCGGCATGCTTTGCGTGGTGGAGGCGTGATGCTTGTCTTTTAACGTGGCCGCCGTGTCCTGTTTCCGCGTCCCCTCCTCCTCCTCTTCATATTCCTCACCGTCCGAGTGCCCATGTGACCGCCGTAACCATGGAGCTTGATCTGGGACACTTGTGGATTTACCTGGGGCTGCTGCTCGGCGGCGGTGCTCTCTATGTGAGTTGCCCAAGCGCGCGACGTGAATGCGGACGAACTGGATGGCGGATTCAAACTGCTGTGAACCTGTGGCGGAGGTGACGCCTGGGGTGTCTGTTGGTGGTGGTGGCGGCACACGATGACGATGATGACGGCGCTGACGCTCCCGCAGACGCTCGGCCTCGTCGTGTACAGGATATTCTTCCACCCGCTGGCCAAGTACCCCGGGCCGCTGCTCGCCAAAATCACCGATGCGTACCAGCTCTACCACGCCTACAAGGGCGATCGCCACCTCGAGTTCTGGCGCATGCACCAGAAGTATGGTACGTCGGACCTCACCATGGAGCCTCACCGAGACGCCGCCCGCTGACCGCATCCCCAGGCAAGGCCGTCCGCTTCGGCCCCAACTCCGTCTCCTTCAACTCCAGCCAGGCGCTCAAGGAGATCTACGGCTTCCGCTCCAACGTGCGCAAGGCCGAGTTCTACAACGCCTTCGTGCACCCGGCGGCCAACACGCACAACACGCGCGACAAGGAGGTGCACGCCCGCAAGCGCCGCGTCCTCTCGCACGCCTTCTCCGAGAGCGCCATGAAGGAGATGCAGCGCTACATCCTCGGCAACGTGCGCACCTTTTGCGAGCAGGTCGGCCTCAGCGACGGCGGGCCCGACGCCAAGGGCTGGTCGCGCCCGCGCAACATGAGCGACTGGTGCAACTACCTGGCCATGGACATCCTCGGCGACCTCAGCTTCGGCAAGGCCTTCCACATGCTCGAGCGCCCGGACAACCGCTTCGCCCTGGAGCTGGTCGAGGCCGCCACCACCCGCCACCTCATCTGCGGCACCATGCCCATCGTCGACAAGCTCAAGATCGACAGGTTCCTCTTCCCCAAGCTGGCCGCCGGCCGCGCCCGCTACATGGCCTACAGCAAGGGCCAGCTGACGGAGCGCACCAAGCTCGGCGAGGAGACGGACCGCCGCGACTTCTTCTACTACCTGCTCAAGGCCCGCGACCCGGAGACGGGCCAGGGCTTCACCACCCCCGAGCTCTGGGGCGAGTCCAACCTGCTGTGAGTCGGAAGGCCATCATCATCGTTGGAGGGGGAGAGTGGACGCTGACATGTCTGCGCAGCATCATCGCCGGCTCCGACACCACCTCGACGGCCATGGCGGCCACCATCTTCTACCTCGTCCGCAACGCCCACGCCCTCAAGCGCGTCACCGAGGAGATCCGCGGCCGGTTCAGCGACGCCGAGGACATCGTCCACGGCCCGGCCCTCGGCGGCTGCACGTACCTGCGCGCCTGCATCGACGAGGCCATGCGCCTGTCCCCCTCGGTCGGCGGCATCCTCCCGCGCGAGGTCCTCCCCGGCGGCATGACCATCGACGGCGAGACCCTGCCCGCGGGCACCGTCGTCGGCACCCCCCACTACACCATCCACCACAACGAGGCCTACTACCCCGTGCCCTACGGCTACGCCCCCGAGCGCTGGCTCAGCGGCGAGGTCAACCCCCTGACGGGCCAGCAGACCACCGAGGACGACACGGCCCGCGCCCAGAGCGCCTTCTGCCCCTTCAGCATCGGCCCGCGCGGCTGCATCGGCAAGGGCCTCGCCTACGCCGAGATGTCGACCACCCTGGCGCGCACGCTGTACCTGTACGACCTGCGGCGCGCCGTCGGCGTCGTGGACCCGGGCGAGGGCCGCGCGGACCTGGAATGGGGGCGCCACCGCGAGACCGAGTTCCAGCTCGTCGACACCTTCACCAGCGCCAAGAAGGGCCCCATGGTGGAGTTTCGCAGGGCCGAGAAGGCCTGAGGTCTGAGAAATGGCCAGAGGCGTGGCCGGCCTCGAGGCGATGTGGCCCGCGAATTGGCTGGCTCCTGTAACTACTACTATCGAGTTTCTGGCCTTGGGTTGAATGCCGACGAGATGTACGGAGTAGCATACGAGTAAATATGTTGCTTGGTAATCACTGATGGACATTTGGAAGAAATAGTAAAAAATTGGAAAATCCCATTTACGAGTATGACGGTCGAGGTCGGGGTCCCACGCGTGTAAGCGAGATGAGGGCGCTGATGACATCCACTTCAACCTCACTCACTCATGGTTGTGGTGAGTTCGGGCTTCAGCTGAAGTACGCGTGAGAAGACAATGACTTGAATTCTATGATCGATGGCTACGTGAAGTGAGTCTTCGTACATTTTCTGCACACGGCGTGCCAATATGTGTTCATCAATGGTGCTGTGCTCAAGGAGCCAGAAGGAGGTTGAGTCGGTGGATGAGCGAGAAGAGGCCGTAATGCTGATACTCCCGTGAGGAAGCTCCGAGACGATAGCAGATCAGACCTGAGGCATATCTGAATAATGCCCTGCGGCAGGAAATAAATGCGAGACCAGTCAGAGCAGTCTATCCTGACGAGCTATCCATTGTTCAGGTCGTGGGCAGCTCAGCGCTGAGCCGCCTGAGATGAGCCCTGAAGCAGCCCCACCAAAGTCCCCCCAGTACCCCTTGGTGGCGAGCGCGTACGCGCTAAAAGCCGAGCTCCTCCACGCCTGGCAGAACCTACCTGAATCGTAGCACCCCGAGGCTGGCAAGGCTGATGGAGGGACGATCCAATGTTCTTTTTCGCGTCGCAACTTCGATCCGCCCTCTCTCCGCAGCGCTCCCTCGACCGGCCGCTGCCACCATTCTTCCGCCGCGAGACGCCGCTGCTCGCCAACTCGTTTGCCCCCCGACATGACGTGACCGAGTCCAGGCCGATCCAGACGACGACCAGGACGCTGACGACGGCGCCGACGCCGACGCCGACGACGCCTCGCATCGAGCGGCTGCCCGTCATGGCGCTGTGTAAATTCTACCCGCTGGGCACTTGCAAGTATGGCAGTACGTGTCCCCGGCCCCTTGCGGCCTCGTGCCCGAAATTCTGGCTCCAGGGGAGGTTACAGGCACTATCTGGCCGCGTCTGGGCCCTTTTTGTGCGGTTTCGTCGCGACTGAAAAGCTGACCAAGAACCTGTCTAGACAACTGTCGATTCGAACATCCCGCCCGCAGCCAGCCGCAGAACCGCTTCGGCGCTCTATCCGGAGGAGGAGCCGGCGGGACAAGTAGTGGAGGGAGCCAGGACTCATTCCGTATGGACCCCCATCCGCCGCGTCAGTCGCAGGCCAAAGGGACAAGATGCTGACACTCGCACAGCAGCAAAGTACGGCGTATCTCCATCCGCCATCGAAAAGGACCTGACGACCGAGAAGCCGCAATGGATCCTGTCTGCCTACGCTCCCGGGAAAGACGCCCCGGACCAGCTGTTTGGAGGGTACCCCCGCGAGCAGAGCTTCGAGGAGCTCCGGCTCCATTACATGGCGGGCAAGGCGGCAGGCAACGAACAGCAAGCTGTGAGTCTCCCAACTGCATGGCGTGCTTTATCCCTAGGAGAGCGTGTGCTAACTCGTCGCAGCTCAGCCAGGCCCAGGAGCTCTACCGAAACGCGCAGCAGCAGATAGAAACCGCCCTCCGCAACGTGCAAGAGGCGGCGCGTTTCACGATCGACGGCGAGAACCGACACCCCAACCGACATGATATTTGCCGCGAGGGGTCTCAGGGGGCGCCCTTTGGGGAGTTTCTCGTGGGCAGGCGGCCCAGACCCAATGCAGGTGCACCAGCCCAGGCCAATGCGTTTGCCTCGGGGGCCAGCGCGTCATCGCCATTCGGCGGAGGACCACAGCAGAGTAGCTCCCTCGGCCAGCCCTCTGCCTTGGGTCAACGACCCAATCCGTTCGGGACGCCAGCCTTTGGACAGCCAGCTCAGCCAGCTCAGCCAGCTCAGCCGGCCTCGGGTTTCGCTCAGCAGGCCCAACAAGCCCCTGGCTTCGGCCAGCCGTCACAGCCAGCAGCATCGCCGTTTGGCCAGCAACAGCCAGCTCAAGGGGGACCAGGAGCAGGACCTTCGGCTTTCGGCCAGGCACCGCAGGCGTCGTCCGCCTTCGGACAGCCCTCAGCTCTCGGCGCGAAACCGAATCCCTTTGTTACCCCTGCCTTTGGCCAGCCGGCGCAACCAAACGCCCAAGCCGGCGCCTTTGGACAACCGAGCCAGCTTGGGCAGAAACCCAACCCCTTTGGATCTAATGCCAACGCAACTACAAGCTCGAGTCCTTTTGCGACGATGGGCGGCGGCAGCAATAACGCCCCTGCGGCGAATCCTTTCGGAGCCCCGAGCTCTAGCCAGGCAAACGCGGCACCTAACGCCTTTTCTTCAAATTCTGCAAACCAGAACAACAATGGGCCGAGTCCCTTTGGCCAACCTACACAACCGTCCGCCAGTCCTTTTGCCCAGGCACCTGCGCCGGCATCAAACCCCTTTGGCGCAGGCAGTCAACAGCAAACACAAGAAGCCAACAATCCTTTTGCGCAAAAGGCGCAGCCTCAAACAAACGGTACGTTCGGACAGCCTGCCAGCAATCCCTTCGGCCAGAATACGACTCAGAGCAATGCCCAGAATGCTGCCAGCCCATTTGGACAGCAGCCTGGTGCCTCGCAACCCAACCCCTTCGGCGCGGCTCAGACGCAGCAACAGCCTGCTGCAGCAGCCCCGACAGGCAGCCCCTATCCGCCGGGCAGCACGAAGCAACACCCACCTCCAGAAAGTTACATCACCAAGACCATGGACGGAAGGCTGGCAGCTTTCAAGGGCAAGCCGGTGATGTACAAGAACGGCCAGCCAGGGAACAGAGCATTCGACGGCACATGGCATCGCATCTGGTTCCCGAATGGCCCCCCGGCATACTACAAGGACACGGAGCTGTCGCCGGACGAATACGATGACAAGTCCAAGGCACAATGGGAGGCCTTTGCGCAGATGGGGGCGTTTGTGGATGGTATCATGCCAGACCTGCCGCCGCCGAGAGAATGTACGCGGTGGGACTTTTGAAACAGACAAGACGTCAGAGCAAGGGTGATTGGCGCTGTAGTAGACACAAGGTGAAGACCAATTTCAAGGTGAGCAGCATCTGATGGCGTTGAGGACTGCATCTCGGAATGCGGATGCTTGTATTTACGCCCCTATGAGAGGGCCTGGGGGGGTTATCTTAGAGACGCTGGAAGGGTCAACAAGACCGTCATCATTGATACATACATTGCACAATCAAGCAAATCATTTGTCTACACATCATTTTGCCTCGCAAAGAATTGGATTGCGGGCACTTGCACGAGAGGGCACCTCACATCACGTATTCGAATGCGGCGTGTAGCAGCGTACCCAGTTGTATTGACTATCTGAGCCGAGCATCTTTTCAACTCCTCCACGACGGGGCGTAGGGCCTCGCCGCGGCATCCTCGGTCCGCAGCATTTAAGCAGCGATGGTGACCTCGACCTCGACACCGGCCTCGATGTTGACGATGATCTGCTTGACGACCTCGGTGGGGGCGTTGAGGCTGTCTAGGGTTAGCGACAGGCATTCTCGCCATGAACACAAACGGAAGGGGCCCACGCACTCGATGAGACGCTTGTGGATGCGCATCTCGAAGCAGTCCCAGGTCTTGGAGCCCTCACCGCAAGGGGTCTTGCGGGTGGTGACCTTGAGGGTCTGGGTGGGCAGGCGGACGGGGCCCTTGATGCGCAGGTCCTTGCTCTTGGCGCGCTCGATGATCTCGGTGCAGACCTTCTCGAGGATGCTGACCTTCTTGGAGGAGAGGGTGATGCGGATCTTGTGGGCCTTCTGTGATGCGCAGCGCTGTCAGTCATTTCCCTTTCCCTTTCGTTGCGCGCTCAATGGACCGGGCTCGGGTGCGCGCGCCGGGGGGGGGGGGACGTACGGGGGCCTCGCCGTGATCCTTCTCGGGCTTCTGGTACGACATTTTTGCTGATTGATAGGGTGACCTTCACGACTCGATCGCGGGGATTCGGCAAAGTGATGAAGGGTGAATCGGGTTTGACGGTTGGGAGGTGGGAAAAGAGAGGGCGGGATAATCGTCGCGGACTTTTTGGTGGGGGTTTTGCAAAGCGGTAGGGCTTTTGTGGGCGCTAGGCCGGATGCGGTAGCCTCGCAGGGAGAACAGGCGCCGATTGGCTACTGTCGATCTGCGAGTGTCGAAAAGGTACGTACCTCTGCTGGCAGCGTCACTCCGCTGCTCAGCCTGACCTGGACCCTCGTCGATATGAATCATCCGGCGGCGATGGCGAGCGGTTGTTGAATTACCTTGCGCTGCAGGCCCTGTCGTTTAAAGGAGAACATGGCGACGAACTCATGACACCTTCTCTCACCTCTTCTTCGTTCCGACAAAGTACACCGAAAATCCCATCTCCAATTCTTCGCCGCAGAAACACCAGACAATGGCGAGCTTACCCCCGCTGGCGCCGTTCCCAAAGGCCTCGTGGCAGCAACACCTGAGCTCCCAGGACTGGGACGCCCTCGTCGAAGCTTGGGTCGCGCTGTCCCAGGCGTATCTGAGCCTTTCGGACGACGAGTTCAAAAGGGCGACGACGGACGATGAATCTGTGTCGAACTTTGTGTCGACGTTTGTGCCCGAGACGGCTTCTCTTTCACGGGCATCGACCTCGACGGCGCTCCTGAAACCGGTATTCCAGCTAACGTCACGGCTTCTCACACTCGCACAACCACCTCAGCTATTAGAGTACCAGTTCCTTTCCGGATTCGCCAAGGTTTACCCCAAGAAGCGCGCCGCGCCTCTCCTCTCACGGCTCTTCGCAAACCATGCCGCCGCCGTCGAATCCTCACTCGCGTCCCTCAAGAAGCTCCTCATCCCGCAACTCGAGGCCGGCATCAAGGGCGACCTCCACCTCGTCGAGTCGAACCTCGGCGCTATCAACCCCCTCCTGCACGTGTCTCCTCACGCGTGCATCCTTTTCCTCGCCGGATCCGACTTCTTCGATGGGCTTGTCACGTGCTTCCGGGTGATGAACCCGCCTCTGCGCAAAGTGATCATCGCCACGATGTACCTGTGTCTAGTCGGCTTGACGGAGGCTGAACCACCGAAATGGGCCATGCTGAGCGACGAGCTCTTCACGTTGAAGACCGCGGCGGACGCGCACAAGCAGGGACCCCTGAATGTGAACGACTCTCTGGTCGCAGAGCTCGTGACGGCGACACCTCTTCTGAAGATCCTGCTACGGAGGGCTGAGGCATTAGAATCGGCAACGGATTCTCTCAAGAAGCGAATTACGGCGTTGGAGCCCTTCAAAAAAGGGGCCATGGTCCGGCCGAAGCGCCTGACCAGGAGGAAGGTGGACAAGGGCAAAGGCACCCAGACAAGGGAGGATGTGCACGCGGAGATGCATATTCACCGCATGAGCCAAATCACGCAAGTGCAGGATCTGTTCCCTGACCTGGGGGCTGGATTTGTGTCCAAGTGCCTGGACGAATACGACGACGATCTTGAGCAGGTTGTTGCGAACCTGCTGGCCGAGACGCTCCCCTCTCACCTTGCCATTGCGAACCGGGGCGATCCATTGTACGGCTTTGCGTTGAAAACCAATATACACCATTACAACCCATTGCTAACATATTCCACAGATCATTTCACAATGAGATGCCGCCGCGTCCGGACCTGGCACCACGTCCAACTCCACCCCTGGTACCCACCAGACGCAATGTCTTTGACGACGATGATTTTGACCACCTGGCCGCCGATGTATCCAAAATATCTTTCGGAAAGAAGCCAGCAAAGACCGCCGATGAGATCCTCCAGGATAAATCGACCGCACCCAACAAAGCCGCCATCCTATCTGCACTTGCAGCTTTTGACTCTGATGACGATGAACGAGATGATACATATGACGCAGCCGACGTCGGTGGTACGGTAGACTCGGCGAACCAGGAGGCGGACGGCGTAAATGACGGCAATGAAGAGGCGCTGTTCCGGGCCTATCAGATGGACGGAGGAGTTTTTGATAGAGATGCTGCGACCAAAAGAGGAGCTGCACGAGCAAAGCTGAGGGAAGAAACGGGAATGACAGACGAAGCCATCGAGGGATGGGCGGTCATGTTGACGAGGAACCCCCAGCAGAAGAAGAGGCTGGAGGCCAAGTATGCCTTTGGCGGCCAGCAGGCTCAGCTCGAGCGCACGGCCTGGAGAGCCAGCCCAGCTGGCTCAGGGGCCGAAGAGAGTGACCTCGACGCAGGCGGTAGCAGGGGCGGAAGAGGCGGCCGAGGAGGGAGGGGAGCTCCCCGTGGCCGAGGCCGTGGCCGGGGGGGAAATGTGGCTGGGCCGACGGGCGAGAGGGAGACGGAGGCTGCACGGAGGAACAAGGAGGCGCACAAGGGCTCACGCGCAAACCACAACCGGAGGGATGCTCGGGCAAAGAAGATGTCTCGCGGGGGCTTTCCCGGCTAAACATCACCAGCCGGTCCTCCTCCTTTTTGAATCAGGTCCAGGGACCCTCGAAGCTGGCTCCATTGCACACATTTGTTCCTGAAGGGGCCCTGATCTTTTCGCCGAGACCGGAGAGTGCGGACCGAGGGCGTCGTCGATCTCGAGCGACTGGGGGTACGGACTCTTCACGTCACCGGCAATCATGGGCGTGCTAGGCCCGAACCTCGCATCGATGGGCGAGGCAACACTGTTGAACGACGCCCCGACCTCCTCGACGCCGGTGCCGCGCTGGTAGTCGCGTGGCGTAGCTAGCTCCGAGACAGCCTCATCAGATATCAGGTCGTGGTCCGCCTGCCCCGTGTACATGATCATGCTCTGCAGCGACGCGCGCGAGCTCCGCCGGCTGTCCAGGTAGGCCTGCTGGTCGTAGCACTGCCGGCACGACGGATACACGGGGTAGCGGTCCGCGTCGTCGCGCGTCTGCGGGAGCCGCGGCCGCGTCTGCAGCCCGCACTTCTCCTGGATGTCGTCGAAGATGTCCGCAATGGGGGTGAAGTAGGTGAGCCGCGGGCCGGAGCCCCAGTACTTGTTCCTCGCCCAGAGCTGGCCGACGAGGCAGGACGACTCGGCGTCGACGATGGCGCCGCCGCTGTCGCCCAAGACGCCGATGCCCCCGCGGATCCAGGCCTCCTCGTCCTCCCACGGCGGCGGCGGCTCCTCGACGAACCACTCCCGCGTCGCCTTGCCCGTGCCGTTCTCCGCGCCGCTGACGTAGGCCGGGATCTCGCAGACCTGGCCGCGCTGATGGCCCGACGTGCGACCGCTGGAGAAGACGGCCGCGCCGGGCACGACGCCGCCGGAGCCGCCGCTCGCCGAGACGGACCTGACGAGGGGCTCCCTGACGAGCGGCTGAGCCTCGCAGGGGAACCGGCGGAGCATGTTGGCGCCGCGGGTGGCCGCGCCGGCGGTGATGAGGGCCCAGTCCGTGGCGACGAGGGGGTGGTCCGCGAGGCAGTCGTCCCAGTACGGGTCGTGGGAGATGCGCGTGGTCTTGATGTTCAGACCCGAGGTGACCTCGACATGGCCGATCTTGAAGTCGGCGCCCTCAGCCATGGCATCGTGGCCCTTGCCGATGCAGTGAGCGCGGTCGTACGGCGAAGGGTGCTCGACGTCGACGCGTGGGAAGGACTGATACGCCTCCAGGAAGGGGTGGAAGTTGGCGAGCCAGTAGCTCCCGCCGCCGACGTCCAGACAGGGGCCCAGCGTCGCCGTGCTCCCCTCGACGGCGTCGCCGCCCTCGGTGCCGATGCTGTCCCCCATGCACGGATACCGGAAGTGGAACGGGTTCCTCGGCGCGCAGACCTCGTCCGGCAGCTCCCTGCCCAGGCCCCTCGACCAGCACCGGCTCACTTCCCCGGCGGGGAAGATGAACGACACCTCTTCGCGGAACCTGTCGGGCAGCAGGTAGACCACGTGGCCCGCGATGATGACCTTGCGCGCGCGGGACACGCCGTGCCGAGTCATGATGCAGATGCGCCGTTTCTGGGGCGTCCGCCCGCGCGTGACGCTGACGACGTGTTGCGGGCCCGTCAACCGGGGCAGCAGGTCCGCGAGGATGGGCAGCACGACGTGCTCGAAGACGAGCGGGAAGGACGCCGATTCGACGAGCCCCGAGGCGCGCGGCGTGCTGCCGCTGCTCGTGCTGTTCTTCCTCGCCTTCTTCTCGACGACGCTGCGCAGCTGCTCCTCGTACCTGCGCTTGACGACGGCCAGGGGAGGCATCTCCCTGCCCGCGAGGCCATCTGCCGCCGCCGCCGTCTTGCTCGGCCTGCCGCCCTGCGCGGACACGGAGCGCCGCATCACGTCGGCCGACGTCGCGGGCGCCAGCTGCCACTCCTCGACGGCGTCCCGGGCGCCCGTCTCCGGGTGCGCGACGGCCATGTGCGAGCGCAGCACGCGCGCGTCCGCAAAGGGTCCGGTCTCGGCACAGCCGCCCGCGGGACACACGAGCAGGTGCTTGGCCTGGACGTGCCAGGCCAGGCCGTCGCGCGACGCGAAGCTCGGGTGCCGGCAGCCGGCCCAGCCGCACGTGTGCGTGTGCACGGCCTGGACGTGAGCCCGGAGGTCCGCCGCGGACGGGAAGCTGAGGTGGCACTGCGGGCCGAGGCAGACGAGCGCGTCGGAGGCGGCCTCGGTGTCGCTGGGAGGGCTGGCGCAGCGGGAGGACGGGCCGCCGCGGACGGACGCCACCGTCTCGCTGCGGTCCGTCGGCACGGTCGAGAGCGTCGAGCCGGCTGAGAGCGTCGAGCCGGCTGACGACGTCGCGTCCAAACTCGACGTCCTGACGGCCTTGGACTCGCGCCTCAGCTCCCACAGCCGCTCATGCTGCCCCGCGTCCGCCGAGATGAAGTCCAGGTCCCAGCCCGACTGCACGTCCCACGCGTCGCAGTCGAAGACGCCGGCGTCGTCCAGCCTGACCATGGGCTGCGGCCCCTCAGCGTAGCCCGGCATGATGTAGGAAGCCGGCGAGGCGCTGCTGCTACAGCTGCCCAGGTCCGGGACGCCGCCGAAGAAGAGGTCGCTCGTCCCGAACATGCCCTGGAACGGCTCCGGCGTAAAGGGCCCTGCCGTCGGATGGCTCAACGCGCCGGGCATCCATCCGGGCATGGACGGCAACGGGTTGTGGTGTATCTCGGAGGTGCTCGGAGACGGCTTCCAGGGCTCGTTGGCGATCCACGGATACCGCAACACATTGTTTCGGATCCGCGCGGTGGAGTCGCCCGGCGCCGCGTAGTGGTATATCTCGAACGCGCTCGGCGGCGGCTTCCAGGTCTCGTCGTCGGGCCACGGATCCCGCGACACATAGCCTCGGATCCGCGTGGTGGAGTCGCCCGGCGCCGGAGCGGGTACGGCGCTACTATTGCTCGGCCTACTAGCCTCCGGCCGGGGCCGGATCCAGCGCTGCGCCATGGCGATGCACGCAGCGGCAACGACAACAACAGATAAAGACAACGGTGGGGGGCAAACAAATTGCAAAAACGGGCGCCGCTGGCAAATGCCCAAGAGTCGGTGAGGGGGAACAGGCGGTGCGGGATCGGGATGCAGGGCGCGCAAGGCAGACTGGATGGCGGTTGGTTGCCTCGCGCGGGCTGAGGCGGTCTCCCGCGCGAACCACTCCGAGTTGCTTTTGGCCCCCAATTGCGCAGCAGCAGCAGCAGCACCAGTTGGCACGTCTACTGGCTTGGTTTGGGGGAAGAAACGGGCTCTTTATACGAATGCACGGGTGCGCAGATGTCGGGCAGGAGCCGCAAGCCGGACCGGAGGAGGCCTTTGTATCACCGCGGCTCGATATGCTCACGCCTCGCGGCACGTATGCTGCTGCAGGACAGTTCAATTCAAGGCAATCCAATCCCGTTTCCGCGCTATTCTCGAGTACGTCTAGTCCGTACCGTGCGTGCCCTATTATCCAGATCCCAGAACGCCGTCCCATGCCCGCCCAGGCCGTCACAGCCCAGCATACACCCCCTCGACCACGTCCCCCAGCATCCGCATGCCGTAGTACCTGGCCACGCGCCTCATCACGCCCATCCGCCTCATCACGTCGTCCCTCCTGACCACCTCCTTCCATTCGCCGCTGCACGTGCAGTGCTCCATCAGCTCGTTGACGCGCAGGGCGCCGCAGCGCGCGCACTTGAGGTCCTGCGTCGCCCACTCCACCAGCATGGCCTGCACGGCGGCCACCAGGCGCTCCTCGAGGCCCACGCGGTCCACCTCGGCGCCGCACACGCCGCAGAGCCAGCTGCCCTCGCGCTCCTTCTGAAGGTCCTCGTCGCGGCAGAGGTCCAGGTCGCGCGCCATGGTGCAGCTGTCGCACGACGTCTGCGGCAGCTTGAGGCTCTCCGACGGGTTCGCGAACGTGCCCTCCTTGGAGAACTCGCGCACCTCGAACATGGCCAGCAGCTCCTTGCGCAGCAGCCGCGCCTCGAGCGTGATGTTCTTGTCCAGCGAGAGCACCTGCATCAGCGACTTGACCAGCTCCAGCACGGGCCCGCGCGGCTCGAGGTGCGAGCCGGGCAGGCGGGGGAACGAGTAGTCCTCGGCGAGCTCCGGGTGCAGCAGCTCGCGCTTCTGCTGGTTGATGAGGCCGATGATGGCCTTCTTGAGCGGCTTCTCGAACGCCCTGCCCAGGATGACCTGCTCCTCGGCACCGTCGTCGTCGTCGCCGCCGCCGCGCTTCGGCAGCTGCGTGAGGCGCGGCGTGCCGTCCGGGTCGCCGTTCGCCGGCCGCTTGAGGCCGTGCATGAGCTGGATGAACTCAATCACCCACTCCTGGAACGTCGGCTGCAGCCGCGCGGGCAGGAACGTGGCCATCTGCCAGTGCATGATCGTCTGCAGGTCCTGCTCGTCCGTCTCGACCACCTCCTGGCACGCCTTGCCTCCGTAGTTGAACTCGTCGTACCACACCAGGTAGTCCCAGTACTCCTTGATCTCGAGGTCGATGAGGTGGAACAGCGGCTTGCTCTTGATCGACTTGATGATGTACTGGCTGTAGGCGAACGCGTTGCCCACCTCGGCCTTGGTCGTCTGCAGGATGAGGCGGTTCGCGTTGGCGAACACCACCTGCGAGCCCACGCGTCGAAAGTCTGCCATGAGCTGCTGGAAGGCCTTTCGCGACATCATCTGCACGTAGTAGTGCAGCGCGCGGTCGTACATGAACGAGTCGGGGTTCTCCACCCAGCGCACGAGGTGCTGCACCAGCAGGTCGGCCATGGGGCTGCCCCTGCAGGCCTCCGCCCACCAGGCCTTGACCATCTCGCGCAGCACCAGCACGCCGGCGTTCGCGAATGCGTTCTCCGAGGCGAGGATCTCTGACCCGTCGGCGGTGGGGTTGAAGGAGACGGACTCGGCGCCCTCGAGGTCGTTGATGAGGGCCGAAGACAAGATGGTGTTGATGGCCAGGTTCCGCACCTCCAGGTCGACGCACACCGACGAAAAGGTGCCCGGGTTGTTGACGTTCGGCATCTTGACCGTATCAAGAGGCCCAACGATGTCGTCGTTTTCGTACCCGGCATGGTCAGGGCGAGGGCCGGCGGACCACCAGAGCACAACGCCATTGGCCTGCAGCCGTCGGGCATAGGCAATGTCAATCAGGAAGCGAGGATCATCACGTTCCAGGTTACACAGGGGAACGTCGCCGTATTGCGCCAGGGCCGTCATATGCAGGATCCAAGACCCCAGACCGAGAAAGTGTCCGACGAGACGGCGGGCCACCACCGACTGCCAGCCCAACGGTGGCAGGGAGCTATCCGTTGCATCGTACTTGAGAGGCAGGATGGGGAACTCGCCGAGGATGGAAACGTCATGTACCAGCAAGTTCCGCTGCGACGACTGGATCACCATCATCTGTGGCCTCGACTCGTCCTTGCGCAGCTTCTTAACAATGTCGCCAATCTCCAGGTGAGCCTTGCGCCGAGTCGTCACCTGCGTAATCTTGAAGTTGATCTTCTCCTGGTAGGTGAAGCAATCTTGCCAATTCGTGCCGGCTGCTTCTTGTGCTCGCTTCGCCAGCATCTCCGAGTATATCCTCGTGACGTTGGGCAGGTCCTGGCCCGAGTCCTTGCTCTTCTGGAGGATAACCACGTGTGCTTGGTCACTCGTGGTGGAGAAGATACCAAAGATCTGGCGATCTCCTGCCGTGATGTGTGAGATGTAGATGTATGCCAACGGCGACGACTCCAGGTACGTCGGGGTCTTGGCTGGCCGTTTGAGGCCAGCCAGGTCAAAGCCAGCCTCTAGACCCTTGCCGAGAACTCCTTGCTGCTGCTCGTCGATGGTGCAGAGGTTGCCCAACTGGAGGACTGCCCGAATGTTCAGGGGTACTTGCTTCTCGTACACGCCTTCCACGCTGGGATGGTTGAACAGCAGCGTAAACTTTTCGGCTTCGTTAAAGAAAACATCCTCCGGCACCGTGAGCTTGAACAGATGGCTTGAGGGATGCCCGTTGGGGAGCGTGTAGTTAACCTGCTCCACCTCGCAACCCTCAATCTCAACATCGGGCAGATCCTTGCTCTTCAGGTTGAGAAAGACTTGCCGAGGGACCTTGATCTTGATGGTATGGAGCTTCCCGTCGATCAGGACGTGTGCTGTGACAACGCCGGGGCTGTCTGTCGGCTTAAGGTGAAGCAGCTGCCACGTGTTCATGTAGGTAAGATTTGCCTGCTTCCTGAACGTTTGCTGGATGTTGCTGTTGCCGCCGACATTTCCTTTTCGTTCACCAAACAGTTGCCTCCTGCGCGCGCGTGCGAGCTTCTGTAGCTTCCATTTTTGCTTTTGGTAGTCCAAGAAGGCAGGATAATCCTCTGACGGACTGGGCATCGTCTTTGGCAAAGCCGCCATGGGATCAGCGCTCTCCACAGGCTCCGGCGATTTGCGCTTCTGCGACGTCGGCGCGGGTTGCGAGGACGCCACGGTTGCGCTGACAGTCCTCGGCTTCAGGAGCTTGGCTCCAAAGTCCTCCATGTCGTCCATGCGAGTCCCGTTGATATTCGTAATATCTCCCAGGGGCTCTTTGCTGAACAGATCGGTGAGCTTCTTTTGCTTCATCTTGTCGTCTTTGACGTTGATGCGTCTCTGAAGCCAGTCGGGGTGTGGCACCCGAGGTACCGGGTTGCGGACCTTTTGGAGCGCGGCAGGGATTGTGATGAGCTTCTGGATGACGGAGCCCAGTCGCTCCGTGTAATAGCTCCAGTCGAGGAGTGCGCGCGGGTCCGTGTCCGCGGGCTCCTCCTTCAACCACTTCTTGAGGTACGTCCGCTTGATGGCTTCGTCGGCGGAAAAGATGGCCACGGGCACGGCCCGTTCCGTGACAGGCGCATTGCGTGGCCTGGAGCAGATGATGAACTTGCAGTTCAGCCCCTTGTCCTTGACCATCTGTTCGCCCAGGAAGTCCGCCAATCGCTTGGCTGTCGTGATACTCGTCGACTTTTGGGTGCCGTACTCTTCCAGTGTCTTGGACATGCTTCGGTTCTCTGAAATGAGCTCCATGAGCTCCTCGTCGGCCAGTGTGGATCCCTTGCTATCGAGGACATCTAGCCATTTGTTGGCAACTTTGGCAACAGCAGTGTAGCACTGCGACAAGTCCTCTCCTTCGAGAAAAAACTTGAAGATCTGCTGCTGAAAGATTTTGATGAGCTTGAGCTCACCGCGACGCTTGACCTCGAAACCCTTCAACTCGGCGAGACTTCCGTCGTCGTTGAACACGGCATAACGCTTCTTCAGGTTCTTGTCCTCTTCCTTTGACGTGGGAAGAATCATGGCCCTGTAAGGGCCGTCGACCTCGAAGAAGATGGAGTTGTCGCTGTGAGTCTCGTACTTGAACGTCTTCTGATCCACAAGTGTCTGGTACTGATGGTTTGTGAACTTGTCGTGGACGAGATGGTTCAACATGACGCAAGGATACGAAATGTTCAGCTTCTTCCCGTTCTTGAGCTTGAAGGAAAAGTTCTCTGGGAACGTCGCGGGGAGCATGCACCAGATACCGTCCGTGTCCAGTTCCAAGGGTCGACCCAACCGCTCGACGAGCTGTCGAGCCATCTGGATGATTTTGGCCCCCGTCAGGCAGGTGACACCGGCCATCTCCATGGAGTACCACCGCGAGCCCTTTCTCATGACGTAACCGTAGAAGGAGTTCAGAATGACCTTGTGCGCAAGCTGCAGAGAGTCGTACAGGATAATCATCTTTTTTGCGGCGTCAACGTCGGTTCCCGAGGCACCCGATGATTTCAGCGCCTCAGTCTTGCCCTTCCAGACCTTTGCCTGGCCCTTGTAGTCGTATCGTCGATCACGGAAGTCTCGGACCGTGTCGATGTAAAAGGGGTTCTCCCTCTGGCAGATGATGGCCTCTCTGACAATGGTGGTGGAGTCGTGTATCTTGTGGTAGACCTTTTGTGAGTACATCTGAAGACGCTTTCTCACCAGGGCGGCCTGTTCATCTGGGCTCAGGTCTTGAAACGTACGCATCGGCGCATAGGGCGTCTTTCCGGGGAACTTTTCGCTTTCAAGCGCGTGCTTGATCATGTTGTACTCGTCCCGCTTGGCGGGCAGGTACTCTCCTCTCCATGACCACGGCAATCGCCTGTCGCAGGTCTTGCCGGGCCGGTTGAAGTCGCAGGCCGCGCAGTCGGACTCGGATATCATGGAATCTGGCTGGAGCCGGTTGGTCGTCATAATGTTGGGGTACATGGAAGCGACGTCAAGATGGTAAATGAGCGGCTTTTCGTGGCGGTTCGGTGTTTCCCTCAGCTTCATGAGTTTGTTGGCGATCTGCTCCTTGACCTCTTCATAGTTCTCCACGTCATCAAACGACTTCTTTTCCTCGATGGTGATGACGAACTTGAGGGCCGAATCCAAGTCTTTGAGCAGCTCATCTATCGCGCGAGGGTCGACGGCAAAATCGACGGGAATGTCGGCTCGAAAGACGCCGGCTTCGATACTCTCGACGTGGCCGCCAACGTAGGTTTCTGAGTCGAGCAGGTGCCCATCCCAAAACGACTCTTTCGGTGACTGATGCTTGTTCGGCAAGACAATCCCCTTTTGGTATGCCTGCACCATGAGCAGCATCTCGCAGAGCGTGCCCGTACCCTTTCTCAGCGTGTCGTCGCCTCCCAGTGGCAAGATGGTGCAGAGAGAGAAGATGAAAGGGTGTACGTATTTCATGTACAGGTAGTATGTCGCTACCGCATCGGAGACCGAGTACTCTGCCAGGGTCTGTGGCCGTTCGATGGCGTACGGCGTCATCAACTCGGGGTCCAGCTCGTCGGGGTCGTACCCGAGCTTGGCGACGGTCACGGCCTTCAGGCCACGAGAGCCCTGCGGTAGATACGAGTCTCGATTTACCCAGTGGAAGCAATCCATGTGAACGCTGTAGTTGCACTTGTACTGGTCCTCGTTGTCCTTTTTCCAACCAATCTCTTGGTACATGTCGATGCCATTGACACTTGCTCGGGCTTCAACAAACGGCCAGTCGAAGAAGTCGCCGTTGTAGGTGGCGATGACAGTTGGCCGCGCTTCCTTGATGTGAAGAAAGAACCGCTCAAGCACCGCCTTTTCGTTGGGCTCGTTGAAAATCATGAACGACCCGGGATATTCCGGCTTTGGCGTGTACTCGAAGTCGCCGATGTCTTCTGAGATGATCTCGCGGTTGGTGATTAGGAAACCTTGCCCATCAATCATGTACGAAATCATCATGACTTGGTCAATGGCGGCATCGGGGAACTTGAGCGGAAGCTTGGTGGTCTCGATATCGTATGCCATGACGACGGGATCCGCAGGCAGCGACACGACTTCGTTGAGCCAGACCTTTGTGACGCCGTGCTTTGCCTCGACAAAGTACCACTTTCCGACTCTAATATCTGGGCTGGGGGTCAGCGACCGAGAGGACGACGCCGCAAGATGCAGACTCACCCATGTCTATCATCACCCTCACGTGGTAGGGGACATCGTACTCGCGAATGTCGACAATGTAGTCGCTCGCGTCCGCAAATGAATTATTCGTCGCTCGGTCATCGTCTCGTAAATCGTCATCAAAAAGGTCGAGGTTGCCGTTGGCGCTGCAAAGGTCAGAGTCACGCCACACCGGCTCAGCAGGGCGAAAGGAGAACCCACGTGGCAACCTCGGCATATGCATCCATCGCATTCATGTTCTTCTTGTTCTTTTCCGCCACAGGCATGATGTCTCTCCGCGCGGCCATGAGGTCGTTGACGTTGGCAAACTTGAGCTCCAGAAAGGTCCGCTTGTATCCCAACAGATGGTTCGGCATACTCAGGTCGTCCTTCTGGACCCTCCGCACCGTCTTGACGACGCCTCCGCCGGGGACTCTCTTGATCCACTCCTCAACCTCCGACTCGTGGCCCTTCTTGACCGCGATCAAGAAGTACGGATCGTACTCGACCGTCGCCTTGAATGTCGAGCCGTCGTGTTCGATGAAGTAGCAGTCGAGCGCGGCTCGGCCGCCGGGTATCCTTTCGTCCTCGATGGATGTGGGCTGGACATTGACGAGCCAGCCTTCCTTCTTCTTGCCGCTCTCGTACCGCGCAAAGCCCATGGTCTCGTCAATGGTCTGGGCCAGCCGCGTGCGCTCCCACTTCTCGTCCGCCGATGTGCCCTCTGCCCTTGACGAGGCGGCGAACGTCCGGCCCCCTCGTCCGCCATGGTATGCGGTCTTGCCTCCGCGGCGGAAGCCCTTTTGCGGGCGCCGGAGGCTCGTGTTGGGCATGGTGAGTGATGTCG
Organism: Tolypocladium cylindrosporum; assembly: GCA_024340765.1. Lineage (NCBI taxonomy): Eukaryota > Fungi > Ascomycota > Sordariomycetes > Hypocreales > Ophiocordycipitaceae > Tolypocladium > Tolypocladium cylindrosporum. Next base: position 20,095 of record JALHCC010000069.1, read on the forward strand.
TCGCCCGGGATGGTGCCTAAGCTCGAGTTACGACAGAGGGAAGACTCTGGCTTGGTCGGCTGCCGTGCGCGTCATGGGGGTCGGCGCTGCGCTGGCGCTCGACGAAGCGAATTGGCGATGTACGATGGCTTTGTGTGAAGGGCGCAGGCTCAGATTGCAATGTACACGAGCATCAAGGCATTGGATCCAGACATATCCTGGTCAGCCAAACTAGTAGGGCCTTCAAGGGAGACGCGCTTCAACGCGTCCAACGCGAATCCGACACGCTGGGAAGCGCCCCGCCACGCCACAGGTTTAATGGCTTTTGTCAGCGCACCTCAGCCACAGGGAGACGCCACTGGAGCCCCTGCTAATGCAACGGCTGACAGTGGGTGGGTCGTCAACATTTTGGCGGGCGTCATCGGTTCAAGCAGGTCAATCTTCAGTCAGTCCAGATCGCGAATCCCGGAACACCATCCCACGCCATTCATGCCACTCATTGCGCAGTCAAGGTAGCCGGCAATGGCGCCGAACAGCGAGAACGAGCCTCCGAACCCGAACCAAAAGACACTGCACGTCTGGTCGAAGCCGATAGAGCAACAGGATGAGGCGCAAAGCTTGCCCGGACAACGGCAGCAAGATGGATCAGGGACGCCGAGCACCCGGCCGACTATTACAGACGCCGTGTCCATGATCAAAAAGGAAGACTTTGCAAACGTTGCGAGCACACCATGCGCGCGGCAGGGGTTCCTCACGGGCATTGCCTCGGGCGCGGGACTCGGCGGGCTCAAGTTTGTCCTGCACGGTGCGCCCACCTACAACTCTGCCGATTGCTCCGACGGCTGACCTCGATGGCTTGCAGGGAATGCCGCAAAGGCCGCCAACTGGGCAGTCGGGATATTCGTCCTGGGAAGCGTGGCATCCTACGAGTACTGCCAGTACCAACGGCGCTCCGAGCGGATACAGATGAAGCGGCACATCGAGGTCGTGACCGAGAACAAGAGAGCGCAGGCGCGCAAGGCCGCCGAGGAGAAGATGGAACAGCTCAGGCTGGAACAGGAGCGAAAAGCGGCGCAAAAGCCATGGTATAAGCCCTGGTAGGGGTTACAAGGCTTGCGTACAAACCATGTAGGAATATCATGAGATGGAAGGCGTTCGCTCCCAAGGTTCGGACAAAACTCCGCATTGAGAATCTATTAATCCAGCAAATCTTGTATTGGATACTTCAAGGTCAAAGAGCATGCAGTTGCGCCAGCAACAGACCGAATCCCGACAGAAATATGCAAAGGTCAATGCCACTCTTGACCCTGAGACAGCTGAATATTGTCCGAGCCCAGCACCTGATAAACGCCTGCCCGCCAGAAGCATGCAACAAGTAGCAAAAATATCCATCAATGGAGGGCACCAAGTATTTCCCCAAGCGCCTGCAAATCTGCCGTGTCGTGTTTCGCGTCATGATGCCAGTCTCCCTCGCACCACCCCCCATGCTCGTCTGGCCATTATATCGTCGTGATGGTAATCTTCTGGGTCTCGGCGTCGATGAAGCGGACCTTTCTGGTCGGCGACCGTTTCTTAGCCACGCCGCCAGAAGGCGTAGGTGTCTCCCCGCGGCGTCTCTGGCTGCGCTTCGCCCGGGCCTCGTTCTCCTCCCGCCTCCGATACTCGGCCATCTGCTGCCGTCGTTTCATGGCCCGGGCCTGTGCTAATGCCGGTGTAGGCCTGAAGCCCACTCCGTTGATACCGGTGCCGTCGTCGTCCTCGTCGTCCGGGTCGTAGATGGTGATCTCGTCCTCGTGCCACGTGAGGGCCGCGCGTACCGGGTCAGCGACGGATGGCTCATCGGCATCGGCCCTGTTCCTGTCTTTGCCAGGCGACTTCTTCAGGCGCAGCGGAGGAGTGCCGGCACGCCTCCTCCCGGGAGACTTGTGCTCTGGGGGCAGCTCGACGACGGGCAGCGCTCTCCCCGACGTCTCCTCCGTGGGTTCCGTAGATGCAATCGCGACATCTGGCTGCGCCCGCGGTGGCAACGTCTCGCTGGGCCCGCCCTCGGCAGTCGCATCTCCGGCCTCGGCGGCATCCTTCATGTCCTCATCCGGCCGCTGGCGCTTTCGCGTCGCGTCCGCGGCCTCAGCCTCGTCGGGCTCGTCGCCAGCAACCCCGCCCCCACCAGCCAGCGCCAGACCACGGAACCGGTGCGCAACGACAGTCCGCGGGCTTTGTTCATCCTCGGACGGCTCCGTCTTGGAAGGGTCAAAGGAAAACTTTATGGGAGTGATGGGAAGCTCCTCGCCACGCTTGCGCTTGGGCGTGGTCGTGGGCGAGGGCTCAGCCATGGCTGGCGACGCGATGCGCGGTGCCACAGCCAAGAGCTGTCCAGCAGCGAGCTTGAAGGGAGAGCGAGAGCCAGCTAGGCTGTGGTTTCCGCCCGGTGCTGCAACAGCTCAAAAACGGCGAAGAAGCTCGAAGGGGGGTGCATTCCGGGTAGCCTTGGATATTTGCCGCAAGATTCGGGGTCTGCTCAAAGAGCTGCAATAAGAGGCAGGATGTGGTTGGTGTAGGTAGTCGTAAGGGAAGCACGGATGAGGGTACGCATGCGGCACGTGGATGCAATGTTAGGTGAGGTGAAGTTAGTTTAGGTGAGCTAGGGCAGGTTGAGGTAAACCCGAGGTGAGCTAGCACATTATAAGGCCAGCGCTATGATGCTACACACGCGATAGCCGTTGGATAAAGCCGGTCAAAAGGAGGTGCTTGAATTGCGGTTACGGCGGTTGATGGGCCTGCGGAACCAAACCATGGCCGGACTGCTTTGTCTGGGTCCCTTGTCCCTGTGCAGACAGCGCCGGCTTCCACAAAGCTTGATAAATGGAAGCGACATTTCGCCGTCGTGGGTTATCATGCCTTGATGCTCCCAACCATCGCCTGCGACGAGTCCAGTACATTTTGTCCTCCTCTCCCACTGACATTGGCTGGCGCATCACGAGGTGGCATTTTCCGTCTCTTATATTCACAAAGGAACTCGTGTCGGAAGCGGTATGCACGGAATGACTAGTTCTTTGGTCCGTGTGTATGCCTGGACCTAATAACGAGCATGCTATAATTCCCTATGAAAGGAATGCACCTGACTTCCCGAGTGCGGCAAAGTAGTATTAAGCGATTAGGCACTGCGTATTAAAAGCCGATCCTGCTAAAGACAAATCTACTTTATAACATTGGCACCAAATAACATTGGCACCCAAATAATACATAACTGTGAGGATAAAGCCTACTAGCTGGTTTCTATTTGGTCGCATTATATTATTTTACTGCGATGCTCGGTAAGTTTCGTCAACTATCCTCCTTTTCCTTCCCATCTCCAAACACCAGGGCATAAAACGTCCTCGCATCCATCAGCACGTTCATTCCATACCCGCCCTCGACGTCTTCCTCGTCCCACCTCGTCTCCGCCATCACGTCCCTTGCCAACACCGCCGTCCCGAAGACGTGCATCCTCGTGTTGACGCGGCTGGTCGCGCAGCGCTCGTGCCGCACGACGACGCGCTTCATGGGGAACCCCTTGATGCGGCACACCATGTCCCCCAGCTGCGCGCGCGGCGGCACGAGCGCAACCTTAAAGGGCGTCGCGCCCTTGAGGGTCCGGAACCGCAGGATCGCCAGGCGCGGCTCCTCGGGCGTGGCGGTGCGGTGGTTCCACGACTCCCGCAGCCCCGTCGACATGGGCTGGTCCTCGTCGTCGGGGTAGTACGACAGGTAGCTGAACAGCTCCGTGCCGATGAAGTCGATGCGGTGATTGTCGAACGAGGTTAGCTCGGCGGGCCTGGGATCGGGGCTCTCCAGCATGCGCTGCATCAGGGAGTCGTGCTCCCGGTACGCCGTGTCGAGCTCGCCCTGGTGCAGTCGCTGGAGCTCGGCCTCCCACTTGTCCGTCAGCTCCAGTGAGGAGACGAGCTCCGTCGCCGACGGCCCCAGCGACGTCACCACGCCGAGCACGTCGGCGCGCAGGCTCATGGCGGACAGGGCCATCTCATCGTTGTCGTTGCGGTCCCAGTCGTTGAGGAGCGAGTAGTCGCGCTCGCCGTTGCAGAACTGCACGACGCCGCCCACCGTCTCGAGCTCGTCTTCGCCCAGCAAGCTCCTCACGAGCCTGCAGAACGCCACCCGCTCGGCGCAGCTCTCCGGGAGCAGCCCGTTGCGACTCATGAAGTTGACCGTGTCCACCCAGACGTCGAGCAGCGACTTGCTGTAGTCCATCGGGAACCCACGGCCGTCCGACGACAGCCCTACCAGGCCGTATATCTTGTCCCGCGGGTCCTTGCACTGCGCCTCGACGTGGCCCTCCAGCAGACGCCTCAGCGAGCAGCTGCCGTTGTACTTGTTGCGCCGCAGGTGGTCCAGGTTGAAGGGCCCGCCGCGGTTCATGCTCCAGCGCGAGTACCAGTCGACCCAGCGGATGAAGCGGTCCCAGTCGAGCGCCTCCCCGCCGCCGATGCACACCTGGATCTTGCGGGCCTTGCCGATCTCTTGCAAGATCCAGACCCTGTCCCAGTATGCGTCGGTGACGATCGTGTTCTTTGCCTTTTCGGAGCCGGTGTGGTCGTCCACGTCGACGTCCATGGCCAGGTACTCGGCACCGAGCCAGACGAGGACCGTTGACGCCCGGGTGTAGATGTGCGGCATGATGCGCAGCTGGCGGCTCTTCTCGGGGATGTCATGCTGGTTAATCGATATCGCGTCGATCCAGATGGGCACGCGCCGCGGTTTGTCGTGCATGTAGTGCAGCGCAGCCCAGAGGTTCTCCGTCACGTTGAACTCGACGTCGTCCACGACGATCTTCTTCTTGGTAGACTCATCACCCCAGCGGTATGAGAGGGCCTCATACGCGGGTCTTTGGCCAAACGTCGTGATATTCAAGCGGCAGACGAGCAGGCCGTCCGGGTTTAACTCTGGTTCGATTGTCACGAGCCGGATGCTGTCTGTGTTGGCGTCGAGGGGCCGGTTGGTGTACGGCGCCATGAGTGATCCAGACTCAGACGCCATGGCAGCTGGCGCTATGAGATCTCAGCAGCACTTTAAAGGGACCATCACCATTCCCCAAAGTTTTGAGGTCGGTCGAGCGCGAGGACGTCGAACTTCGATATCGCAAGCCCCTGTCCTCAGCCGCAATTTCATCGTCAGGCAGCAAGTATCCGTAATACAAGCCCTTTGTACGAATATGCACTAATACTTCGCACGCGCAACCAGGCCACGGGCATGCAAGTGGGCCCTCATATGAAGTGCGCTTGATAGTTAAGGTTGCCAATTGAGCGTTGAATCAATGGCAATAGAGGAACATGTAGTATATTAGTGGCTCATAAGAGCATCGTCAGCGGCATTCAGTCTCTAGACGTAATCTAGGCTCCTTAGTCTAAACGAGAAGAAGACGGCGAGGACGGTGCGCCGCAGCGCCGCAGGCGCCACTAGAAGGTAAGAAAAGAAAGAGCCCGCCGCAGGCGATGGTGACCAGTTGAGTTATTTGATGAGGGTGCTTATAGGTCATGATAGCCTCGCTCGGTAGTGGGTAAACAAGAGTCTAGCTAGTAAAGCACTCACTGTCAGCTTTGCTTACGCCTATGATAGCAGTCTTCTATTGGCATCCTGATATTTTTCTTCTAAAAACGTACATACAAAGTGCCCATTTAGGGCTGTCAGTCCGGTCGGTATCATCCAACAATTTTACCACGCAAACGCTTCCTCATACACATCCCCCGCCGCCGCCGTAGGCGACTCATCCGTCCAGGCCTCCATCTCCATCTCGAAAATCGGTGGCTTTCCGACAGCCACGCCCTTTGGGACGCACTCCCGGATCATCCGCTCGAAGCGCCTCTTGACGACCTCAAACTCCTCGTCCTCGCCGTGCAGTACCACCACCTCTGTACTCAGCCCTGGCCCCGTCAGCCGGAGCAGCAGGCCCTTGGTGTCGGCGCCCAGCGTGAGCGGTATCTCTTCCCTGAGCTGGGACCACGTCTTGTCCCGGAACGCGCCATTTGGCTTCCAGTCGCGGCACTGGAGCACGGGGTTGCGTGAGAGAACCACGCTGTAGAGAACCCTGATATTTGGCTTCCCCAGTGCTGGCTTCTGCGTCGATGCATTTTGTTTGGGCTGCCTCTCTTGCTCGTGAACTAGCTTGTTCCTTTTTGCCATCTCCTGATTTGACATGGGGACAAATCCGCCGACAGCCTCACGAGCATGCATGCCCACAGCTGGTCTTGGAGGAGGTGACATGCTGCCCTCAGGTTTCGATGCTGCCCCCGGGGAGCCCGGACAATTCGATGGCGTCTCCAGTTGCTCGTCTTTAACTTCTGTGTCCGTGTCGTCCTGAGGCATCCGCTCCATTTTCACCTCGGTTCCCCCAAACTCTTCGTCTAACACGGACTCATACCTGGCGTGCAAGTGTCTTGTGGAACGCCTTGGAGACTCATGCGGTGACATCACGCTTGTGGACCTTTCTTGTCTAGGTGTTTCCCTATCGAACACGCCGATTTCCCTTGTTGGCGTCGGCGATTGCCTTGACGGCGTTTGTGTGTAATCCCGCGGTGGCAGCACCAGCGTCTTTTCTCGTGGTGCCATTTCTGGTGACCCCTCTGGTCCCTGTGCTTGTCTCTGAGGCCCTTTGGGTGCCCTCGGCGGGGTTTGTGTGCAATCCCGTGATGGTGACGATGGCGAAACATCTTGTCCTGTTGAATTCACAGTGTCGTCTTCGTGTTGCTGACATGATGGTATGTTCGCGGCTTCTGGTCGCGGCTGGACTGGAAGTGGTATCACCGTTATCTCCTCCTTAATTAGAGGCGATGACATCGGGCCTCTCTGCCACTGTGTTGCGTGAACTCCCCTGATCTGTGTCGACGACACTGTCTCGCGGGTTTCTCCGAGAGTCCCTGGCATTGGGCCCTCCGAAATCTTCGTTGTTGGGTCTCTCGATGAGTAGTTGGGCACGCCTGGTGTGATGTTCAACTTCAGCATCAGCTTCCGCTGAATGCCAGAGCCACTCTCCTCGCTCGACTCGTCATTCTCGGATGGAGATTCTAAGGCCACGTCCAGCTGGGCCAGCTGCTCCTGGCTCGCCGCGCCGTAAATCTGGCGTTTCGTCCTTGCTCGACTGGACCAACGTTGAAACGCGGCATCCAGAAGTGTATCCACAGGTGCCTCCACAGATGTAGACTTGACAGGCTTGTACGTTTTCAATGGACCTGGTTTCTTTCTTGCGTACTCGGTGTGCTCAGTTCCTGGCTCGCGCCGCCCCGTGGTATGCTTCGCCGGGCGCCCATTGTTGGTTTCGTCGGCCAATCGATTGCCGCCCGCAGGAGAGCCGCTCTGAGGGAGGACTCTGAAAATTGTCCGTCCCTGCGTCAAGTCAGCGTCGTGGAACCTTTGTCAAGGGCAACAGTACATTCGGGAAAGGGGAGAACCGAGAGAAGACTTACCCCCGTGACAGCTGACTCCTGAATGTCGGGTAGCCTGGAATGACCTTCATTCTGCCCCTGGGATACATTCGCATCGGATGTCTGACTCTGACCGTCCACGGTCGGCTCAAACTGCATGGGAGGGAAAGGAGCCGCGGTAGAGATAGACTCATCATCCACAACGCGAAGAATAGCACTGACACAAGGTACAGTGGTACTGGATTGCCGTGGTGGGGAGCGGTGGCTGCTCGACAGAGGTATCGAATTTGCGATGCACGAGGTCGAGCCAATCGGCACGTCTTCAAACGACGCCCTCTTCCTGCGCCTCATTATGTCCTCCTCGTCAGCTCTATTTCTCTTCAAGTTTGGATTACGTTGGCCGTTTTGGTGTCCCTGCAGATTCATTTGCCAGAAGAGCAGCAGGACGTTCTGCTTGATGCTGTTGTGCTCGAGGTCAGTGAGAACTTCGCAAGACGGGCGGACCAACTTACAACCCATGATGCGTGGAATATTGCAGCTTGTTGTGGAAGTATGACGCTTTCTTGTCTGGCCAGAACTTGGCACCGTTTCCACGAACCTCGAGGTACTCGAGGGTCATTTCTGTGAGTCCGAGACAGTCGTCATCAGACCCCCATTCATACAACTTACACCCTTCAATACCGCCCTTTGTCACAAACTTCTTTCTGAAGACCCGCATGTCGTGGACAAACGCCCGGTATTGACCCAGAGATTCATCACCGTAGCCAAGATTCTTCCGAAGGGCTCTGACTTTGGGAACCTGAGAAGCCACATTTGGATGCGCCATAATGCTGGCAAAGAAAGGATCCAAGTTGTTTGGTGAAGCCATCTGGAGTGGACGACACAGTCGTCAACGATCTCGCAACTCTGATGTGCTGCGGGAGGAGCAGAGGGAGTCGAGAAAGTCAAGCATTTGGAAGATGACCGGATGGCAAGAGGTAGCCAGCACAAATTAGGGGAAGAGAGGAAGCACGACCGCTCTCTCCACTACGCAAACAAGAAATCCGACCGCCTTTTCCATCGTCTGCACGGTCGTTTTTTTTTTTCCAATTCATCAGAGAATGCCTGTGGCAGATGCAGGAGGTTGCCACACCATCACACTGCCCCGGCCGATGGCAGCACGGAGCCGTACCACAACCAGTTGATTGGCTTTCCGCGACCCACCGGTTTGCTGTCATCGGATAGGGGCACGCCCGTTGTTGTCTCAGCGCGGCTCGAGTTCTGCTGGCTAGGCGTGTGTAACGCAACGAGATGAAGAGGCGGAGGAAACAGCTACATACACAGCAAAGAAAGTGAGGCTGACGAGGCCCCAGCGTTTCTGGGGAGCAGGGGCCAGAGTCTCCGTCTACATTTGCTCTTGGAGGCAGGACAAACGGTTCGGATCCGGCTTGTGTTTATACAATAAATGTATCCACAGCCCTCTGCATATTCACGTAGGTCGAGACCTCCCTCTCTGATTCACTCTCGCTGCAATACCTGCCATAGCCACAGTTTCCCAGCAATATCGACGCTCGAGCAAAGGTTGAGGGTTCGACTTTCCAAATGGAATTTCCGTCGTTCTCCAGTATGGCGTTTTTTTCGGAGCAGTGCTACGTTGGCGGAGGTGCCGTTTACCGGAGCGGAGGAAGTTTCTACTCCTTCTAGTGAACAGTCTGGCCCACCGATGACCGGCAACATCAGTCAAACGACCCAGTCCCGGTGTGCTCGCTGTAGCCCACATCAGATGCACGAGAGCAGAATTACACTGACACAAATGATCCCAGGCCGAGCGAGGAAGCGACGGATGGCCTTGAATTCTCGAGTGCTGGAGCGCCATATTGCTAAAGTGTGCTGCTTCTGCCTGCAGCCATGTAATGGTTTGCACTTGTGTTCGAGCAGGCTGAAGTTGTCACTGAACAAGGTATGCTTTGGCATTTTCTCCACAAAGAGGGTAAGCTGACACAACTCGGAACAGAGGGCTGCGACGCTGGCGATTATAAAGTAACCGACCTTTCGCGAGTTCAACTGCGGATAAATTACGAATCATACATGTTGTTCAGGAGCAAGGATCCGGGATTCGCGATATGGGCTGGGCGACAACAGCGGAAAATAATACGGGCTCGATAAAAGATATAGAATACTAGCGTGTGCTAAGGTACGAAGTATCTGTGTTTGGGTCATTCAGCCGTAGGCTGACTTAACATTAATCGGATAAGTTTCCCAGAATGAGGGTTTGGTGCTGACAGGGGTACACAAAAGTTTTCTCAGATTTGATTGGTCCAG
>JALHCC010000660.1:0-30966 GCA_024340765.1 Tolypocladium cylindrosporum
CGCTGGTCGTCACCGATCCAGCTACTAATCTGCCGCTCGCGGGTTTATCGTGTTGGAGATCAGACGGGATCCTGATTTTCACCGCGGCTATGGCCGTATGTGCTAGCAATCAGAGCCGAATTGGCTTATATTGAGAGATTCTGCACCCATCTGACGAGAGTGCTCGATACATTGCCTTTTCCAAAGTTCAGAACCCCACAAGCCGAGCCTCATCTTTACAACGTCCTCTGTAAATGCTCATTGCTCCAACGTTGCACCACATCTCATCCGGTATCCTTTCGGGTCTCTCTGCATTCGTTTGTCGCTCCAGCGGTGTCATTCACGAGTCATGGCGCTCCTTCAGTCAAAGCGCTCCCAAGGGCTACAGTGCGTCACTCGCAATAGTGTCGATTTTCGCCACGAATCAAAGGCCTTCAATTCCAACGCTTTAAATACTATGAATAACCTGTGTTTCTCTGATCAATACTAGGGCTCCCATATAGGCTGTAGAAGCAAGACTGAAATCTTGCGCTCAAAATTCCACCAGCGGCGAGTCCACCACCGTAAACCAGACCTATCGTTGAGGCGTTTGTTGTCTACAATCGTTTCGTGCATTCCCAAACACCGGGGTTTGTCATGTCTATGTTGTATCCCTGCTTCTCAAGCTCGCCGTGCAACGCCAGGTAGAAAGAAGACAACACGTGCGGGGGGTTCGAACTGCCCACAAAGCACAATTTCACGGAGTTCTCGTGCTGATTGTAAAAATCCGCGCTTTTCATCGCTCTGTGCACTTTCCCAAGAATCTCGTCGATGCTCTGCCCTGGTCCGGGGACGATGACGAAGGTAATTTTGCCCATCATGGCTACAAACCACCACGATCGGTGTTTTCTCGCTCCGTAAACTGGTTGAAAATTTTCCGTGGGGTTGAGTGGAAAAGAGGAAGCCTCGGTTCGACAAAGTTTCGCTAGAATCAGTCGGACCTGGTTGCGGAGTCGGTTCTAGATTGATGAGAAAATTGTAATACTCTGGTTTGCCACTCGTCAAAAATACAAGAGACGGCTTGGGATCTTCGGGCCTTCTTATACCTGTTTGAACCCCCAACTGTAACGAGAATCTAGCATCCGCCCGATGGAAGGAAAAGAAGACGCCCCAACCAGAAATATGAGGCCCTCAAAACCCCTTGAATACTCTGCAGTACACTCCCAGAGAACATGTAAAGTCTGGATAGGTGACAGGGCGCGTACCCGCTGGGGGCTGCTGAATCTTCACCCTGCTATGGCAAAGGAATCGCATGCGCTCCGAACATTTCCTTAGCACAGGGACATGAAGACATGCTCCCAAGATAGTTTCAGACGCCAATAACAGTTGATCCGCGATCGGCTCCAGAACGACCACCTATCTGAGACTCAGAGTGAAGGGACAACAACACGGGACCACGACGGACGACGGTAGCCAGGAGAGCACGCTTCCAATAGACAACGAGATCACTAGAGCTGTTTGAGAAACAAAGCAAGGCCGAGCACCGTCCTCTGGAACTCATTCAAAACTGCTTCAGAACCGTCAATGACGCTCATCATTGATCCTTGCCTGAAAGCGAGTCTTCTTGGACCAGAGCGTAGAACAAAGCCACCAGACACAAGACATAAATCTCGCTATTCAATACTCTGGCTCATATCGCCAAGAATCCTCGCTCATCGCTCCAATACAACACCAGTCTTCTTCTCATCATGGGGGCTGCCAGCTCCAAACTCTCCAAGCTCCTGAAATTGGCGCTGAAAGCCGTGCATGAGCTCGACGCCGCCTTGCCGGGTATCTCTCGGAGCACCATCAAAGCCAACATGCTCAAACGGGAGCTATCATTCTTGAAGGGTCCGCTACAAAACGCAACATTATTGCCAGGTGCTGCGTGGAACCGTGTCGATCAGTCCAGGATCCGTCTCTTGAAGAGATGCCTTCGGCGGCTACTGCAATACATTCGATGCTTCAAAGCAGCTCCGAATGACTTGGAGTCCTATATCGAAATAATGGATAACATCAGCCAAGTCGAGAGAGAGCTTGGCCGCGTACAAGCACACGTCAAGTCATGGTTCGACAATCGAAGGATACCCATTCGCTCGCTTCGGGTTGGACCTCGCTGCAATAATTATCCTACTGGGCGTACAAAGCACCAGCTCGCACAGAACAATGCCTCAAATGCTCTCTCGCTCGGGTGTTGGACGGCGGGACCCAGGTGGTCCAAGCTGAGCCAGCGCCTTGAATAACTCTACTCTACGATGCGCGGTCCCATACCCAAGACAGATGAAATATATAATCACGGTCTAGCTATCCACTGTGTCCTGCCTCGAGCACACCCGGGTGCCTGGGCACTCTGGTCAGCGAGGTCAGGGCCAGACGAGCATTACTAGGCTGAGAGCTCCTGCAGAAGGTCCGCAGATGATGCCGTGTCCAAGGAGAAACAGTCCGTAGAGGCCTTGTGACCACAAAAAGACGCATTTCGCTCCATTTGAGGCTTTCATTTCAAAGGGTTCATTCTCGCCTTTTTTTGACTCCTTTTAGGTTCTCGAGGCAGGTCATGCTCATCACCATCCATGCCAGTCTCCGAGTGCTTTCGTTTCCTGGAGGAAGACACAATATCTCCAGTCGACTGACACATGGTAGCGGCCATGCCGTCAAGCCTCGACGTCGAGGTGACGCTGTCCACCATGCTCGAAGTCTGGTATGGGAGCCTTCTATTTGGTGGCACTCAGCTTCGCAAGTGCTGCAAAGCTGCACAACAGGAAAACCTCGGCCCCCAAGACTGGGAAGACATCTGCGACCTCATGGCAGTGTTACCATATGCATGACGTGTATGCATTTGGTTGGCTGAGGGGAAATGGCATGATAGTCACGCTTGTCCTCGACGTCGTGTCACGATTCACCACCACCTTTCGAACGAACCAAGCGTGAAGTGATACTTGTGGTAGACGTATCTCCAATGTCCGAACCCCTCCCAAAACCCTCCCAAAACCCTCTTAAAACCAAGTGTCGAAGGAGTATAAGAACCCTCTGCTTCTCTGGCTCGGACATACTTCTGGTCTTCAGCACTCTACTGTCTCGCAGTTGCTCCCTATCAAGTCACGAATATCGAAACTGAACATTGACGACGAGGCCTCGGAAAACATGGGTGTGAGCAATTGCATGCATTGCCAATCGGTCAATTCTATGAGTATTACCGTGAAATGCATCACTTGTGGCTTCCATCCATGGAATGTACGCTCTCATCCCGATTGTGCGAAGCTCCCACCTGTTAAGCACCAGCCGAAGTAAGACCCATACATGGACGCGAGAGGATGATATTAACTTCCCACTGCAGATAAACAAGATTTGAGGCGGTGGTTCTCGGTTCGAATCCCTTGGCTTGATTGACCCGGACGAAATTCAATGGGTCATCTGGTGTTTATGAGAAGTTAAGGCGAGGGGGCAACACAGGCTTGCCAGATTGCACGCTTTTCAGCACGTGGTGCACAAAACTACCATGGAATTCTCCCCCTACCCCGTGAAGTATCTAGGATCTAGGTATATAGTGAATTGACACTTGTCTTGAAACAGTTCCAGTTGAATGCTTGTGGGACGGAGAGCATCATGACGTGGTGTCTAGAGGTCGAAGGCGGTGATTTCCCGTTGTTGAGCTTCCACAGACATTTGATATCTCTCCCGCGGCCCATTAGCCTTCCAGTAGGGAAGGTCCCATTCTTGCGGGAAAAAGCCAGCCGTCTCCCAGTCAATGATGCTCACAATCTCAAACGTGTTGGGGTCCACAAGAATATTCTGCCGGTCCAGATCCGTATGGCAGAGGACGTATTCATCCGTATCCTTGACCATGGACGGCCAAACTCGCTTCTCTTTCCAGTCCCAAAACCAACGGGGGGGCATGACGGGCAGCTCTGGGTCGGGGCTGCCCATGAAGTTCCGCCTCAGGCGCCTGAGTTGCGGAAGAATGTCCGATTCGAGTTGTGCGGTGACTCTCGTGATGGCAGTCGGAAGGAGAGACTCGTCAACGTGCTGCAGCTCAATGGCGTTATGGACGAGAGCAGTCTTCAAATAGACCAGGCCATTCTCCTGCCACAAGCCGAGGACTTTCGGCACGGGGATTGTCGTATGCGCGGCGACGAATCGAAGCACGGCAGCTTCGTTCCGTAGGCGGTCGGCGATGTAGGGATTGACCACGGCATTGCCGTATATGTCCAGGCCGAGCTCAGTCTGGTGTGGCTGCCTTTTGACGAATGCATTCGTCGTGTAGTAGTAGGAGATGGTTGGGATATTGAGTGTTGCGACCTCGGTTCCGTCAGCCGGCGCGAACGCAGGACGATACCTGTCAAGTAAAAACTTGGATTGGAATTCTTGGGCATTTTGCTTGATCGTTTGCAGGTGCTGGCTCAAGGGTTCCATGTTCAGTTGCCACAATACACGGAGGAATGAGCTGAGAGGAGGCTTGGGAGGATCACGAAGGAGAGGCGTGAGGAAATGGGTTGAGATGGAGGACCACGAAGGAGAGGCGCGGGAACTTGGCAGTGAAAAAGGCGGGGGGCGGCTCTTGGGCCCTTCCGTCACCGCCTTGGTGCACTCGCTTTGCAACATGGCGGCAGAGCTCTGGCCGTTGGTTTCACTGCCTACTCGTACACCTTCAAGGATCACACATAAATCCCACTGGAGTACTCCGTACAAGCCCATGAACGTTCCGATTGGCTTTAGCCGCCACTGATATCTATGCATGGTAGTTTATATGTTGATATCGGAGGATCTGCTCATGCCACGAAGCCTGCAGCAATTTGCCTCGACCTTGACAGACACTCTTCTATGTATGTACTAGCGATATACTTGTTTTTAAGGTACCGATGCTCTCACGTCAGTCGTGGGGCTTGTACTCCGTACGCCAGTGTTACGACCCTTGAAGGGTGTCTTGGGTGTACAACTGCTGCCGGCTACATTCGTCCCCGGGCACAGCCAGTGATGATGCTGCCGGCGGTGATGCTGTTGGCGGTGATGCTGCTGCGCCAGCAACTCACAGGCCACGAACTGCACACCGCGTCTGCAGCCGCACCAATGCTCAAAATTGCGCAGTTGCTAATACGAAGTACTGTAAGCGGCCTTGGCCAGAGCCACCTGCGGCTGAGCTGCCAGGTTCGGCGGACACGGGTACCCAGTGATGGAGGGTGCTCGAGTGATGAAACCGATGGCAGTTCGCGCGCTGGCATTACGGTACAGCGAAGCTGCCTGCTCCCTCGGTAAAGACTCCTCTCCAGAGACGGGATGGTTGCCGGGGCCGCGCTTTGTTAAACAAGAGAGGCCCCGTACCTACAGTCAGTTAGTCAGTCATATAGCTAAGTAGTCAAGCGGCAAGACCTATCACTCAACCCTGGCTCTGAGTCTCTGACCCTATATTTGCCTACAATCACGGCATTGCTGGGTCCTTTTAGTTGGGACACGAACGCTGATGAACTCCTCGTCGGGCAACCTGCTTGCACTGCGTATATCGGCGAGGCAGGACAGGGACAGGGGGATCAACACGATCGGAGCCGAAGCCATGATGGTCTGGTCGATTCACCCACGTTCTAGTCGTTTACGAAGGAATGAAATTGACTGAGAGGTTGTACATGCACAAAGGTAGGCACACATTATGAAGTCGCTATCCTATACCTTCCCGTATAAGTCTTGACCACATTTTTTCTTCTATAGCTGCCTTGCAAAACACCATACAACTGACTACGGCGCCTACGACGGCCCCCTTCCAACGCCAACACCGCCACATCAATGTCATCGCGATGCCTCGCTGGAGATCGGTCGAGCTGACCAATTGCTATTGAGGATTTACGCCACAACCTTGTTTGTCTCCCATTAGGATAGCAAAGCTGCTCCCGTTCCTCGACACCGCCGGATACTCGCAACGCCATTAAGCAGCTTTGCTGAATTAGCTGCCATTCACAGTCCGGTCACCTACTCGTAGGCCTCCTCCAACTCTGTCATGCAGCTGTCCCGGGGCAGCATAGTCATGCCTCGGCAGATGCATGGGAGCCACACGCCCCTCCTCCGCCACCGTCACGCCGCCCTCATTCTTTCATCATCCGCTCTGCCGTTTAAATTCATATAATACCTGACGGTATTGGCAGACCAAAGACATGTAAACTCTCATCCTTAATCCCCCAGTCGACCCGACTCGCAGCAGCCGGCTCACACAACTTATTACACAACACCACGGCTTACACGGCTTACACGGCTTACACGGCATCATGGCCCACCTCGCGCAGCGCTTCTGCCACCCGCACCACGGCATCCCCGTCTCGCGCTCCGGGACGCCCGCGCCCGAAAAGGACGCCAAGTGCACGGCACCCATCCCCAACACGGCGGCCGCCGGCGCCCCCTTCTTCACACCGGCGCAGGACCCCGTGGCCGGCAGCGCCGTGCGGCCGCAGCCCTCGGGCCAGCCGCCGCCGAAGCTCTTCACGCCCCTGCGCATCCGCGGCGTCGAGCTGCCGAACCGCATCTGGGTGAGCCCCATGTGCCAGTACAGCGCGCACGAGGGCTTCCACACGCCGTGGCACGTCGCCCACTACGGCGGCATGGCGCTGCGCGGTGTAAGTCGCATCCGTCCGTCCCGCGTTCGTCGGCAGAGGCTCACGGTGCGGCGTCGCGGCAGCCCGGCCTCGTCATGGTCGAGGCCACGGCCGTCCAGGCCAACGGCCGCATCACCCCTGAAGACTCGGGCATCTGGCTCGACGCCCACGTCGACACGCTCCGCAAGCACGTCGACTTGGCGCACAGTCAGGGCGCCCTCATCGGGATCCAGCTCGCCCACGCGGGCCGCAAGGCCTCCACCGTCGCCCCGTGGCTCAGCTCCGGTGCCACCGCCGCCGAGGAGGTCGGCGGGTGGCCGGCGGACGTCGTGGGCCCCGGCACGGAGCCCTTCGCCGAGCACTACCCGACGCCGCGGGCCATGAGCCTCGCCGACATCGCGCAGCTGAAGCGCGACTTCGTCCGCGGCGTGCGGCGCGCCCTGCAGGCCGGCTTCGACGTCCTCGACCTGCACTTTGCCCACGGGTACCTCGTGTCGAGCTTCCTGTCGCCGGCCGTCAACACGCGCACCGACGAGTACGGCGGCAGCTTCGAGAACCGCACGCGGCTGGCGCTGGAGCTGGTCGACGCGGTGCGCGCGGCCATGCCCGAGTCCATGCCGCTGTTCGTGCGCATCAGCGCGACCGACTGGCTCGACACGAGGGCCGACTGGACGGGCCCCAGCTGGACCGTCGACGAGAGCGTCCGCCTCGCCGGGATCCTGGCGCAGCGCGGCGTCGACGTGCTCGACGTGTCGAGCGGCGGCAACCACTCGCTGCAGAAGGTCGTGGGCGGGCCCGGGTACCAGGCGCCGTTTGCGAAGCGCATCAAGGCCGCCGTCGGCGACGCCATGCTCGTGAGCTCGGTGGGCAGCATCACCACCGGCGGCCTGGCGCAAAGGCTCATCGCGGGGGGCGACGGCGACGATGACACGCCGCTGGACCTGATTGCCGCGGGACGCATGTTCCTCAAGAACCCGGGGCTGGTGTGGGCGTGGGCCGACGACCTGGAAGTGGCCATCAACGTTGCCCATCAGATCGGATGGGGGTTTGGGGGCAGGAGGCACAAGAAGACCAGCAGCTGATGGCTTTGACCTGCTGAGGTTGTGTGTCCTATTCTGTTTACAATCTTGCTCTCTGCTGTTGTGCTGTTGTGTGCTACGGCTTACACGTGTGATGTCACTGCTCCCTTGGCCACAACCACCCATCCACCGGCTCTGCGGCTTCCCGTCTGTATCCATGCCCGTAGATCTCCAGACACTCTCCCTGCCTACGGCGGGATAGTGCATCCCCTTATGTGAACGCCGCTCCTGACCACGACTCATCAGTACTTCCACTGCTCACACCAGTTCCTCACCAGCTCCGGATTCACCGCCCCCAAGCTCCTCATCGTCGGGCTGTGCGCCACCGTCCTCGTCATGTCAAAGTAAACGTGTCCGATTCCTGCTCGGTTGGCATTGACCATGCCCTGGTACGTGTCGATGAGCTTGATCGCCGGATTCTTCTCCGCGTCGGCGTTCCCAGCGCTCTGCTCCAGCGCGGCAACCCACTCCTCCAGGGGGATGATCTTCTCGATGCGCCCGTCGTAAAAGTCCTTCAGTACCTGAACAACCTCAGTCCAGCTTGTCGTGCACGGGTTGACGCCGTGGAAGTAGCCCGAGATGTCCGACACGGGCACCGGTGCCGTCACTCCGGCGACATCCAGAAGCAACCCCGCGATATCCTCCACCGGCGTCCAGTCCACCACGTCGATTGGGCCGACGCTGTCTGGCAGCACTCCCAAGTGCACCGAGCTGGCGATCAGGCTCGGGATGAATTCCTGCTGGTTCCACACGCCCATCTTGCCTCGGGGCCCTCCGATCTGGCCCACCCGGACCGTCGCCGCAGGCACTCCCGAGCGCTCCGCCGCGGCATCCAGGATCAGGCTGCCGGCGAGCTTAGACTGCCCGTAGCCCATGTGCGGGAGGTTCAAGTCGCTCAGCTGCTGCTCCGGCACCGGCTGGCTGGCCGTCCAGCCATCTGCGGTGCCGATGCTCGATATAAAGACGATCGGCACGCGCTTGGCCGCTTTGTTTGAAAAGTCAACTAGGTGCCGAACCCCGCGGATATACGGCTCAAAGGAGGCGACGCTGATGACGAAGTTGACTGGCCACGCGTTGTGGATGATGCGGTCCGCGTTGGCCAGCAGCTCGTCATATTTGGCCTGGTCGAGGGCCCACGTCGGCAGCGAGAGGTCTACGCCGAGAAATTCGACCTTGGAGAAGTCGACAGTCAGGCCCCTGGCAGCGTTGTACGCGGGCTGGCGCGACCGGCCGCCATCCTCGCCACGGTTGAGGGCGATGATCTTCTTGACGCGGGGATTCGACACAAGACGGTCCATCATGTATGCGCCCAGCGAGCCGGTAGTGCCGCTGACTAGAACGGTCTGGCCTTCATCGAGGGGATGGGCTTGATTGCCGTTTGGAGATGGAAGATCTGCGGTATACTTCAACACAATCTCCGCGAGGGCCTCGACCTCTCGAGATGCTTCGTCGTGTCCAGGCTCCCCACCCGCCACTGCCGAGAAGAGACGCCCAGCCAAACCCTGCGGAGTTGGGTTCGCGTAGATGACTCGAGGGGCCACCGTATTCTGGTCGACTATTGCACCTGCCGCCTCGAAGCCGGAGCGAAGCAGCTTCGAAAGACTGATGACTTGCAGCGAGTCCACGCCAACGCTGAAGAGGTCGGTGTCGGGGCCAACTTTGGCATTGCCAATTTTGGACACCAAGACATCCACAATCGATTGTGTCAGGGTCTCCTTGCTGGTAAGATCCAGCGTGACAGCCTGCTGCATATCGACTCCCTCGTCTACTTGCTCGTAAAGTTGGTCGATGAAGTCCTTGTATGCCCTCACCGTCGGGCCTCGCTGAATGGAGCCCTTTGGAGCTCGCAGGAATGGCTGGGCCGGATCTGAGAGAACAATCAGGTCCCGGAGAATGCGTCCATGTGCCACCGTGACTCGATTCACCTCCTCGACGAGGGGCCATATGTCGTTGATAAGGGCCTCTGCTGCCGCCTGATCTGCAGGTGTCTTAGTGGGTTCCAGAATGAGTGCTGGCTGAAATCTCTGGTCGCCGACGACCAGTGCCCCCTTGATTGCGGAATGGCCTAAGGCGGCTTCTTCGATGGTTACCGGGTTCAGTTTCTCGCCGTTGGAGAAGACTATGATATTGTCGGCGCGGCCGTGGTAGCTCCAGTGGTCAGGCAGGGTAGGATGGGGCTTGAATAGATCTCCGGTTGACCATTCGGTCTTCTCTGGGAAGGTGTAGAAGAGAGCCTTGCGGCCTGGTTCTTTCGGGTCGTCGTGGCAGAGAACCATTTCGTAGATGTCCGTATCCCAAGGAACTGGCCTGAACTCGGCACCCATATCCTTGGAGTTGACGATGAAATATTGCCAAAGCTTAGGATCGGATTGGTAATGAAGAGCGTAGGGCATGCACCTAGACTCAATTAATCTCGACGGCACCAGCATGGACCGGCTGCGAACTCACTCGGTGGATGAAATCATGTTGCTGAGAACGACTCCCCGTTCTGCCAGCAAGTTGCCTGCGGCGGGGGCCAAGTTGCCTGGGGTAATATGTTAGTGATTATTAGAAACTTCATGTTCTCATGCAGTAACTCACCTCCACCAAAGCCCACAAAGTTGAGAGCAGCCAAGGCCTCGATCCCTTCTTCCATCTGACTAAGGTCTTCAATGATAGAAGGCGGTAGGATGGTTCCATCAGCCCCCGAATGAACCAGGCTCTCGACGACCAGGTCAGCACTCAGCGGGCGGTCCGTGATTCCCAACACCAGGGCCGCGCCGTAGTAAATGCCCGTGGACGATATAGCCGCGACACCGCCGGCGTGAAACAGCGGCATGGGCAGGAAGAACTTCGCCGCGCCGCCCCAGTGCGCCCATGTAGATGGGGCCCCGTGCAAATCAGGTCCGTTCCGGAGCTCATCGGCGATGGCGAAGCTCCCCTGGCGCATGACAATTGGCTTTGGGGTGCCGGTCGAGCCGCTCGTGTGCAGCACCACCAGGGGATCCCACCTGGCCTCGTCGAATCGCTTGGGGTATGGAAAGTGAGGCGGCGTCGACTGGAGCCAGACGTCGGGGCTTGGGGCCATGATGACCCGCATTGGATGCAGTTCAAGCCACGGCAGGATCGTCTGGAGGTACGACTCGGCAAAGTATAAGACGCCGCAGTTGGTGGCCTTGAAGAGCGATAGCTGGCCCTCGAGGCTATTGCGAGGCGAGATGAAGAAGGCCTTGTGATGAGCCTTGATGCAGGCAAGCATGAAGATGGCGTAGCGCACATCGCTGGGTCCGATATAGGCTACCGTCGGGAAGTCATCGTCTTGCGGGCCTCGCTCCTTGGCTCTCCGGACAAGCTCATGAGCAAGGTGGCTGACCGCGTTGGAGAGCTCCTTGTAGGTTATGGGCTTCCAGCCGTCCTTTGGATTGCTCGAGATGGGCGCATAGGCGAAGGCTCGCGCGGGTTCGTTTGCAGCATAATTGTCAACGACGTCGACGATTATCCGTCGCCCGTACTCTGGTTTCGGGGAGGCGACATGTCCGTTTGGTTCCAGTAGTTGACCCATGCTATGTGGTATACCTTGGACTTTCTTGCGTGAGTGTCTGATGATCAGTTGTCACGTCTTCGTATCTGCTAAGTGGTGAAGGCGCAGACGAATGCTCGAGGTCGTGGTCAAGGCACCGAAGTAGAGATGGCCTTTATATGAGCTCATAGTGCTGCTCTCTGACCGACGGCCTCTCACGCCCTACAACTGCATTGATTGCCTTAATTGGTCTGGTGGCAACTAAACGCCCGCTGTTGGGATCTGCAGCATTGCTGAAGCGGCCTGCAGAGTGGTAGTGGCGTGTTTTTGGATCGTTTTGGCCAGGCCGCGAGACGTGGCTAGCTGAACTGAATCAGTCCAAGCTGTCATACTTTGAGGTCTGCCGTTCAACGACTTCATGCGATATCTGCTCCGCTCCTTGGTGTAACCAGGCGAGAATGATGCTATGTTGAGCACCCAATTACACTGCATATACGGCAAGGACGACTATGGCACCGCTACTTCGTACAAGCAGACCGTACGTAACCGGATGAGTAGGTAGACACGAAGCGGTGCTTTTTCTATATCACTGCATATGCGGGCCACGCGACGGGGGCCGTTTCACCCAGTCCGATGGCTCCACGATTGCAAGCAGACGCATAGCACTGAGACATGCAGCTACAATCCGTGGTTGCATGGTAATACTCTGAAGCTTGGTGACAAATGCCGACATTGTCTATTATTTCTCGACTTTGCCCACTAGTTGGCGTCAAGTATTTACAATACCGCTAGATTGGATAAATAAAGAACGGATTTTCCAAGTCGGTCAAATCCAACATGGCAATCTCAACCTCCCTGCGCACCAAGACGCCGTTCTCGTCCAGCTCCTCCACCTCTCCCAGTTCATGCAACGCCCGTTGCTCCTCACTCAGCCCCGCCGCCCAGGCCCTGCGCTCGGCGTTCCTCCTCTTGAGAATGATTTGGATCACAAACAGTATCACGGGCGTGCCGACCCAGCTGATGACGATCTGCGCAATCCAAGCACCGTAGTAGCGGGGCGCGTCCCGCGGCACCCAGATCTGGGGAGAAATTAGATTCGCGACGCTGTAGCCGAACATGAACATGACATTGCGCGTGAGCTTCTTGGTGTAGCCAGCAGCGGACGATGAGGTCCAGCCCAAGGCGATGATGTAGGTCAGCCCGTAGGTGTGGCCAGCTAGCAGTAGGCATGCCAGCATGGCGAGCTTTTGATCCCAGGCTATGGCGACCATGCCAATGCCGCCCGCGATGGCGGGTATGCACCATACGAGTCCGTGAAGAGCGAGGTTTGACGGCCACCATCGGAGCGCGATGGCACCAGCGATGAAGACGACCACGCCGAACCCACCACCTGCAGCAGCCACGAGTGTCGAGCCCAGACTCGTGACGCCGAGCGCCTTGGTGATCAGGTTCTGTTGCCCGTACGTCAGATTGTTGGACATCATGAGCGTAAAGGCCTGCAGGCAAAACAGCCACGAGACAGGGTCGCGGAGCGTCTCGACGAACTGCGTCTTTTTGAACTGTTTCTGCTCAATGGAGCTCTGGCTCGATTCCTGCACGCGCCGAATGGTGTGGACCTTCTCCTCCAGGGTGAAGAACTTGGCCTCGCTCGGGTTGTTCGGATAGCGGAACCACACGAGGATCGAGAGCAGCACCGAGAGCCCTCCCGTGACGATCATGAAGAGCTTCCAGGGCAGGATGTAGCTGTTGCTCCAGAGCAGGCCGTAGGAGATGAACGCCGCGCAGATCGGGGCGGCCGCCGAAGTGACCCAGAGGATGGGCTGGAGAAAGGACTGTTCGTGGCGGTTGAAGAACATGCCGATGGTCATCTCCATGGCTGGGACGACGACGGCCTCACTGGCGCCAAGAAGCAGTCGAAGGACCACGAGGCCGGCGTACTTGGTCGCCGCGCAGTGCAGGAGCACCGTGGCCCCCCACATGAAGACGAGACCGGCAATGAATTTACCAAGCGGCAGTCTCTGCATGGCGTAGTGCCCGGGCCATTGCGCAGCAAGATAACCTAGGAATGAAACGTTAGAGTGAGTCTTTCATGAAAACAGACCCTGGTGGGTGACTGCTTACCGACATAGAAGAAAGTCCCGAGGTTGTTATACTCTTCCTTGCTGATGCCCGTCTCCTCGAACAGTCCCAGGATAGCAGCATACCCGAGAGTTGACTTGTCGATCTAAGACCGTTCAGCAAACGGTCGCCGTGTAAACCTGGGGCAACTCACGAAAAGAAGAAGGTTTATAGCCGACAGCAAGCCCATCACATGCCAATATGACTTGCGGCGTATAGCCTTCTCCTTCTCAGGAGTCAGTGGGCCGAAGTCTTTGCCATATTTTTCGATAAAGTGCAACGTCTCATCGGCGTATCTTTCAGTGACGATCGCTTTTCCCGGAGCCTTTTGGCTGTGGACTCTCGTCTTCTCTTTGGTATCTGTGACTTCCGACATGATGGGCAGACAGAACACGTGGTGCGTCGTCAAGAAGGGCGGTAACAAGCTCGAACGGATAGAATCGACAGAGATCGCATTGCGAACATCGCGGTTTTGTAATGGCCGCCTCGAGCAATATCAAGCCGCGATGTACAGAGTACGGCGTACGGCGTAGCCACTCCACAGTTCATTGCGACAGCGGGTGGATCACTTGCGTGACTGGAGTGCAGCTCGCATGCAGTTCTCTTTGGCTACGCCTTGTTGAAGACAGCATCCACTCATTCAGTGCAATAAATTTCTGTCGCTCTTTCGCCATTTACCGACGGCACGAAAATCAATAGCGTGGTGCACAGGGCTTTTTATCTGGACCTCGTTTGGGACTTGTCAGGATGTCTAAACCCGCAGCCGCCAACTTGACAAGCGGGCTTGCTACCAGATTGGCTGGGAGCACAGCTCCAGTATCTTTCCGACCAGATAGGAGCCTTAGTCTCTCTCATATTTCTTGGATTGCCGCCGGCCTGTAGTCCACGGCAAGTCATGTCGCGATTGGAAACTCCATCATCCGCGCCACCGGGCCCCTCGACAAGTTTCTGATCTCTCTACAGGGCATCCCATTGGTACAGTTCAAGAAGATGCTCTTTCGAGGAGGAATGAATCTCTCAAGAATAAAACTTGCCGAAAGTCGCAAACGATGGCGATACAGTTAGTTGGCCATCAACCCAACTTTCATATCTAGCCGGCACACCTGGCTTGCCAGTTCTATTCCATGTAGAGTAACCAAGAGTGCGATTAGTATCGGGTGTTTATCAACGTTCTTCTCCATATCAGTGTGCAAACAAGAGGAGTTTATTGACCAGTCTAACACCGCCAGCGAGACCATCGCCGGCACGCGAGGACTGGCCCTATCCAGCAATGACGGACAAAGGAGAGGACACCCCAACGTCACTTGTCCCTCCGCAAATTCTTGACAAACGCTGCCGGCTTCCCCAGGAGGCGTCGGGCCTCTCTATGCGGCTGCTCGCTATGCGCCCACCACTGCCAGACGAAAGCTAGCACAACCACACACACCGTCACCGGAATGGCAATCCACCACGTCAGCCAGAACAGCGGCGTGGTCACGATGCTCCACGACCCCTGGTCCTCGTGCCAGTTGGACACGAGCAGCTGCGAGCCTGCCACGGCGGCCACGCCCGTCGTCGGGAGGAAGATCATGGTGACGCCTGCAATCATCTTCATGACGCTCGAGTCCCGCGTCACCACCATCGAGTCCTTTTGCGTCACGACGTTGAAGGCCAGCGTGAGGACGTTGTCGATGCGCTTCTGGAGGCTCGCGAGGCGCAGCTGCGTGGAGCGGAAGAGGGAGCGGCGGTACCGCAGGCACTCCTTGAGCTGCTGCTGGACGCGGGCCCGGGTCGCGGCGGACGATTCGTCGGAGGGGCCTTGCAGGACGCCCTCGCTGTTCATCAAGGCTGCATCCACGAGCAGCATGCAAGCTGCGAGACCCTCGGCGAGGTAGATGATGTGCTTGGCGCAGTTGTGCAGGGCGGCAAAGGAGATCTTGGAGCTGAGTTGCCCATAGTCCTTTGTGTGCGCCAGCTCGAGGATGGACTGTCGCCGTGTCAGCCCGTTGCTGCAATGAGCAGCCGCGTTCGTTGGCAACTTACGTGCTCAAGCGGGCCGAATATCGCGTTCATGTTCCACACCATTTCGTCAACCTCCAAGTAGAGCCCCTCGAGCACCAGGTCAAACAGCACATAGGGGTTGGCCTTGACGTCGTGCCAATTCCCGCTGTCGAGGAATCCCTCAATCCGTCTCCGCACCTCGGGCGGCGCCCCGAAGCATACGAGCACCACACTCCCGTCCTCGTGGGCGCGAAGGAAGAAGCTCGACACGAGCCAGCTGTAGTCGGCCTGCGGGAGCGCAAACGTGCCGTGGCCGAAGCCGGGGACGCGCTGGTCGACCTCGGGCAGCCTGCCGTGCCCCTGCTTGATGCCGATGTTCTTGCACAGGAAGCTGAACCACGAACAGCACCCGTCGGCGTCGGTGCGGCGGCCGAAGCTGTGGCACACCGACTGCACCCGCTCCGTCGTGAAGTCGCCGGGGATGTGGAGGATGCTAAAGAGCTCCAGGAAGTTGGGCAGGGAGTCCTCCCGCGGAAGATGCAAGGGTGAGAAGCTACGGTTCTCGCGTCAGCTTCGTTGCCGCTCGACTCGGCTCCAGTGAGGATATCGTGAAGGACGAGATGCGCAACTCACACTACGCGTAGATCTGCCTTGTTGCGGAGACAATTGGGGCTCGTCTCGCAATGCCAGCCGCCTCGGGGGTTCTCTGTGCCAGGTAAGCATACACACACGGCTTCGGTGGGCTGAGCGCCAACTCGCCATCAGACACGTCCCACACACGCAGCGACCACTGTCGAGAGGACGACGCATCGTAATTATGCGCGGCTCGTTTGAAGGCCTCATATCCGTCGGCTCTGGCCCACGACATGGCTGGGCAGGTGGTGTCGACTCTGTCGAGTCTGAGCTCCTCGCTGAGAATCGAAACGTGAGGGGCGGAAATTTGAAATGCTGTATCTCATAAGCACGGCCACGACAAAAGAGGCATAAGATATGCATGCGGGCCTACTGCGCTTGTGCGCCCAGCAGGCAATACAAGGCGACTTGTCATATTTACTTCGTAGGCAAGCATGCAAAAAGCACAGCATGGTTTCTGTCACTTAATACACCATTCAGCCTGACGGTGATCGAGAAATCGTGTTTGGCCCATTCTGTTGCACGCTTTGCTATCTAGGCGTGTAAGTTACGCATGATACTCATTCACGATAAAATCCCATCTAGCGCTAGAAGATGGCTGCTCGGCCAAAGACCGCGGTTCAAGACGTCAGCGCAAGGTGCAGACGGGGTAGGTCATTGGTTGAGAGATTGGTTGCAGCGAGCAGGAGAGCAACGACGGCGTTGGAGAGGTCACCGAGCGCGGTAGGAAGCAAAGTAGAACACAGAAGAGTGTTCGCACAGGGTTAGGAACAGGGAGCGGTTGTCAAAATTAGGGGGAGTGGTGGTACAAGGCTAGGGGCAAGGCAGGGTGGTGTGATTGCCGCTGGAGCGTTTGTTCACAACTTGTTTCGAGGTGTCAGGGTTGACCAAAGAGGCAAAAGTCAGTTGAACGGTCGTCAAAAAGCGTTTGTATACGGCAATTTGTATACGGCGAACGGTCACCACCAGTCATTTGGCAGACAAGCAAGCCTCTCTATATCGTCTCGTTCTCGACCACGGCGATTTTGGTATCCATAACATGTCGATTACAATAAATGCAAACGGTAAACCCGTCGTGACGTCCTTGTACGACTGGGAGGCTGGGTGTATTGCACCCGCCATCTTGTCCGATCCGCTGATGGCAGTGGCTGTCGACCTTGTGACAGACGAGAATGCCACGCCTTCAGTAACGCGAGTGTCCAGCGACGCAACTCCAAGCGACCGCGTGCAGTACATGGAATGGACGAGGCATTATTTTCAGTTACGTCTTCGTTTCTCGGTACATAGACAGAGTATTAACCAGCTTTCTCCGCTCAGGCTCTCTGCAATCAAACGCCCGACTACGAACATGCAATCCAGGCAGGGAAAGACGCACCGCACCTCTGGTTTGCGTTGCGAGAGTGGCGAGGTGAAGATCCGGAGGGATACTTTGGCAATCTGGGATATTGGGCTGAAATGAGCGACCTCAGGCATGCAGTAGGGCGCGCAGCTCGTGGGGCTGGGGAGCGTCGACGAGAGTGGCGCGCAGGAGGACGAGGGGGAGGCTGGCCAAGTGGATGTTCAACGGCGACGACCGCAACACCAAGAAGGTCTGGGTCCGGGGGTGCCTGGTGCACGCGCGGTGACGAGTAGATGCACCCACCAATTGAAGTACATGCAGCCGTGTTTCAAGGCTCGATGAAGTAAATTGAGCTTGTTCCTCAACTCGCAACTCGCAACTCGCCATCTTTGCCGTGGGATTGCACCAGTAAAGGATAAAGAACACAAGGAGCATGTTCATATTCGGATGGCAATCTTCAAGGCATACAGGAGCACGGACTGAGTAGGGAATTGGAAGCAAGTTCAGTCCAGGCTCTACCAGCCAACCATCTCATTCAGTGTACTCTCTCGATAACTAGAAATACTAAAAGCAATACTAGACTTGTTGGCATATTGGAACACAACCGCCATCCGCTGCCTCACCTATGTCACAAACCAAGAAGGCAACAAGCAATCACCCCTCAGAGTCAAGTTTGCTATCGTATTTCATTCCAAACAAATAATAGTGTGAGTGGTGTCATTGACCATCAGCGGACACACGCGCGGCACATGTCAGCTTAGACAATTGCTCGCATACTACACCTGGCAAAAGCATTCTGGTGTATCGTACACCGGCGTGACGGTGATATCGGATGGGGACTTTGCAATGGTCTAAACCTGGGGATGGAATGAGCGCATGCCAAACGCGACGGGGTGTTTTGGAGCACTTTTGAGCGGGCGTGGTACGTTAGAAGTTGATAGTAGGCGGTATAAATGCTGCAATCATATTGGGGCGGATGACCCTGTCCTAGCTTCCCTAGGTCTCCTGCGGCGGGCCAGTAAGCGGCCGTTTGCCCCCCATCTATAGCTCTGAAGGTCCCTGATGGCCAGCAGTGGCAATCAGTCACACTGCCGTTGACGCGGAGCAGCGAGAAGCGGTGCCTTCGTTGCTATCCGCCTCTTTATTATCCTGAGCAGCCGGGATGAGATGGGTCCTCTCTAGGATGAGTGACACAGGCTTCTCCTGGTTCGAGCTGAAAAAATGGTACCCCCTGCGACCGGAATGTTTCCCTTGTGTAGCGCGGACATGTTCCACCAACTCGCTCACAATATCCACGCCCACCGACTTGACCTGCTCCTTGTCTTCCTTGACAGCATCCAGCCGGGCCATGACGGTACTGGGTACCGCTGCATGAGCCAGCTTTGCCCCAAACTCTATCGTTTTATAGCTCTGAATGGGCAAGATGCCTGGTATGATGGGGATGGTTTTAAGGACCCCACTAGGATGCTCTCTTAGTGTGCTCTCAAACTTGTCGTAGGCATTGCCATCAAAGAAAAGCTGTGATATGATAAAGTCGGCTCCGGCCTGAACCTTATCAACTAGGTATGGAAGGTCATGTTCAAGGCTCTGGTTCGAAGGAAAACTCTCGTTAAAATGGCCCTCGGGGTAGGCCGCCACGCCAATACAGAAGTAGTCATGATATTTCTGTCGTATATACCGGACTAGGTCAATGGCCCAGGGCAAATCTTGTGCGGCTGGCTTTTCCTTGGGATCATTGGTATCTCGGAGCCCGTCGTTTGGCGATAGATTACCTCGGAGCCCGTCGTTAGGCGATAGATTACCTCTGAGGGCGAGAATGTTGCGGATGCCAAGGGCCTTTGCATCCTCCAGGGTCTTATCGAGGGCTTGGTAGCTCATGTTGGTACAGGCGAGGTGAAGGAGAGTGGTGACACCATGCTCGCGCTGGCACAGTTCGGCGAGCTTGAAGGATTGTTCCGGGGTCGAACCGCCAACTCGCCAGGTGACGCTAACGAATAGAGGTTTCAGGGCTTGCTTCGCGCGACCAATCCGCTCGCGCAAGTTGGAGAAGCCTTTTTCAGTCTTGGGCGGGAAGAATTCCAAGGAGACGTACTCTCCGTCAGCCGGCAAGGCGGCTATCTTGTCGGTGATTCTCTCCGCGGCGACGTGGGTGGAATTCTCTGCCGACGGCGCACCAGAGATGTCATAGGAGCCTGGGAGGGGCGTGACTGTGTCCATTAGATACATGGATATGAAGCATCCCAATAAAGCGAGTCTCATGTTGCTGGGTTTGCTCGCCTAAGGAGTCGAGAAGGGAAAGAAGCTGTGTCCTATTTGACTGCCTGATGAACTAAGTGGCCAGAGTCTGTCTATAAGGCTGGGAGTATAAACTAAATTGAACTAGCGAGGGAACATATATCACTTATATAGAAAAGCGAGGGTAAGGTACTCCTAGAGGTGTTAGATTGACTCCAGCGTGCGGTTAAAGCGGAGCTACAAGGAATGCCCTCAGAGAAATATTGCAGCTTGTGGCAGTGCAGGTTTAGGATAGAGATAGCTTCCCCCACCTCCCCCACTCAACTGGCCCAACAAGAAGAACACGCAAGATCAATATCAAGCATTAGATCACCAGTTCTGGCCTCATCATCTACTAGATCAACCCCGCCGTGTAGTTGAGGTGCGTACCGCGTCTCGTATCTACCAAGAGATGCGAACTACCCAACTACCGACCAGGTCTTCTGTATCTGCAAACTAGAGAATCCCTTACGTAAGAGTACAGATGGATGGATGGTTGTACGAAGTATATATGAGTTGATAGATGAACCGAGCTTACGTACGGAGTGCTAGCAGAGAACTAAGACTGGCTGTGCGAGGACGGGGCCGATACGGGAACCTTGTTAAACAGTCAACGCCAAGGCCAGTTTCCGCGTAGTCCTGAAGCTTCGAATGAATCGCAGTGAATGGCAGGAGATCTTCTGTGTAGCCATGGCTGCGATGCTTACGAGTATGATGAAGCTGTCAGTGAGCGGCACACAAACAGCGGAAGACAGGCACCTCTTGTCTTATCGATAAGCCTCAACCCACCAACCCAGGAGCGGGGCATCGTGACGAAGCTCAACCGCCCTGCTTCACCCACTTCACCTCCTCCACTCACTGCACAGCGTCCACCTTTGGCTGTCCTCGCGACAGCGTCGCCGCCGCAGCCATGGAGACCGCGAAGAAGTCATGGGGTGTGTCTCCAAAGCCTCCCGCACCGGGAGACAACAAGCTAATTCCAGCGCCAGAGCTCGACAACAACATCCGGTTGATCGACCCCACGCGCGATGCCCTCTACAACTACGACCCCGAGGGCCAAAAGGCCGCCGCCGCCGCCCGCCCCTGGGCTAGAGACCCAAACTACTTCAAGCACGTGCGTATCAGCGCCGTCGCGCTCATCAAGATGACGATGCACGCGCGCTCCGGCGGCGACCTCGAGGTCATGGGCCTCATGCAGGGCTACATCAATGACGACACCTTTGTCGTCACCGACGCCTTCCGGCTGCCCGTCGAGGGCACCGAGACGCGCGTCAACGCCCAGGGCGAGGCCAATGAGTACCTGGTCGAGTACCTGGACCTGTGCCGCGCGCAGGGCCGGCAGGAGAACGTGGTCGGCTGGTACCACAGCCACCCCGGCTACGGCTGCTGGCTCAGCGGCATCGACGTCGAGACGGAGGCGCTGCAGCAGCAGTTCCAGGACCCCTTCCTCGCCGTCGTCATCGACCCGGACCGCACCATCAACGCCGGCAAGGTCGAGATCGGCGCGTTTCGCACGTACCCCAGCACCTACACGTCGGACGCGCCCGGCGCCGGCGCCGCGTCCGACGGCGCGCGGGCCGTACCGCTGGCCAAGGCAGCCGAGTTCGGCGCACACGCGAACCGCTACTACAGCCTCGAGGTGTCGCACTTCAAGAGCACGCTCGACTCGCACCTGCTGGAGCTGCTGTGGCACAAGTACTGGGTGCAGACGCTCAGCCAGAGCCCGCTGCTGACGAACCGCGACTTTGGCAGCAAGCAGATGCTGGACCTGAGCTCCAAGATCAAGGAGGCCACGGCGGCCCTCGCGCGCAGCCGCAATTCGCAGAACTTGCTGATGGGCACCTTCAGCGGCAGCGTCGCCGGCGGGGGCGGCAAGGTGGCCGACAGGGCCGTGGAGAAGCTGGCCCAGGACAGCAACCTAATTGCGACCAAGGAGAGGTCCGGGCTGATGGCCGGGGAGATCAAGGCCAAGCTGTTCAACGACTTGGGGCCTCGGGAGTCTTGAGGGGCTTCGGCTGGGGGTCTTTCCATGGTATTTCACGCGTTTTTAATGGCATAGACGGCGTTGGGAGAGCATGAACACGATTTACGAGCAACCCGAATGGCCGACATGGTGCATGTGCAAAGGCCTTTTAGTCACGATTCAATTTACGAGGAGCAAACGAGTGTCTTTGCAGCCCCATGGCCGAAGCCGACACCCATCGGTCAGCAATCCCTTCAGCGTAGCTGTGAGATGCCGCACACGAACTCGGGGGCAAGGCGTTGAGTCTCGTCCGGGTGTTGCGTCGTCAATCTCGTGACGGCCCTCGCGCGGCCTGGGTTGAGGCTCGACAGCCATCGTCGAATGATGTCCAGCAAGCACCGACCCCAATTGGACGCCGTGATCCTATCTGCTGCCAGTTATCGTGCGTAGACTCGACCGGAGTGGCTGAACCCAAGCACAAGCCCGAGTCGGGAACCGCAGGCAAGTCTGCGCATACGGCCCAGCCGACGGAAGCCGCCGTCCGAATCGAGAACTGATGAACTCGCACCTGCGTCAGGGCCAGCGGCGTGTTGACATGATGACGGGCGTGTGCATGCAAGTGCGGCGCTAGGCCACCATCCTGGCCCTTGGCCTCTATGCTCGCCACGCGACAGTGCGGTCATTGCGCAGCGGAATCGAGCATGCAGGTATAATGAGTATTAGTCTGTTATTTTCCAACGCTTTGGTAGCCTTGAGATGCGAATGAAGCCGCGCTTGGAAGCATGCATCGTCCGCTATGCCGAGCTGCCAGATGCTTCTCGAAGTTCAGCCGCCTGCGTAACAGGCAAATACGCAAAGCTCAATGCTTCTCCGGCCTGCTTTCATCGGGCCCCTACCCGGCCAAATTTGCTGAAGGTTGCCGCGGCCCCGGCTTTTAGAGTTGGGCGTATCGCGAGGCCGCGTGTACCAGAACTTGATGATGCGCCGATGATGGCATCCGCCGGAAGGTTGCGTCCGCTTCCCGATCCGGGCATGTCGCTGTTGCAAGCAGAACGGCAGATGCTCCTCACACCACGCCTCACACCTACGGTACTTCGTGATACGGTACTTCGTGAGCGCACCTACGAATACCGTGGACTGTCGTTCTCTGTCCAGGGTCCTTCCAGGGCAGGACCACAGCTCCACCGGCAACAATGAGCCAAGATTTCGGCTCCAGGGCGCGGGCGAAAATGATCGGGCACTAGCGGTGTCGTCTGAGTTGTCTGTTAAGGGTATTGTAATCTTGAACACATCGACAACCCAACCTCACTTGGTTGGACTGGAGTAACATGTGATGTGAGCCGAGACCCCAGACGTCAGACCAGGTCATCGTACGAAGTAGTCGCTCTGCACCGCCACCATCGAGCAGCATCCAACACCTGATAGTGCTCCATCACGCCGCGGATAGTGGAGGTCCCGCCGTCAATCAACGACAGTCACAGCCGTGCCAGGTTCTTGAACCGAGCCACCGCGTCCTGCCAAGCAAGTTCAGCTCAGGTACCCAGGGCCCCCACCTCGAACGCACAGGGAGCTCCAGCCACGGCGAGCTGCGTCCGGCCTAAGCTGGCCCCTGACGTCATGGACTGCCGACCTTTCGATGATGAGTTTGCGACACGATCAGCGCCGGAAAGGCTGCAGCGCCAATCGCGAATGCAAGAGACCGAGAGGCATTGAACCCGTCGGGGGCTTCCTGCTCGCATGCTCGCCGCAGGTCAGCCGTCAGTCCGATGCATTGATGCACGCGCACATGCCCTGCTGAAACGCTCGACAGACGCCGATTGCCGACTGGGGCCAGGATTCGGCCGAACGAGTGCCGCAGGCGACGGACCCGCAGTCGGGGAGCAGGATGGAGACCTTACTGCTTGGCCTGGAGCTTCATTCCAGCTCCAGCTCATCTCCAGGGCAATCAATGCTTCTTTGACTGAGACAGAACAGGGAAGCCGGAGAATTGACATGATGCCAGACTCTACGTCCGTACGAGTACGTACAGTACCGAACGCAGAGAAAAGTGCCGGCAGAGAAGACTGTCACAGGATGCATCCAGTAGCGGGAAAGCGACAGAATTGCAGTTGATGCCGTCCTGTCGTGTGGTGCACGGTCGCGGCCCCTAGAGGCACATGCATCCGTGTAATATCCAAGACAACATAGCACTCGGGTTGCCAGGCCAGGCCAGGCCAGGGCATCTATGCGCATGCAAGCAGCAGGGTCTCGAACGCGACGACGCAAGACGGCAGGCCACCTCGATCCGGATTGACTCTCGACCAGGTCGCTCGCAGCCACTGATGCCAGTTCCGTCCGCTTCCCAGATCACCGATCGCCACCCCTGTAGTCGCCATCTGCCTCACACCCCCTCGTTGCCGTCGGTTCGCTCGCGCGATGCGCCACGGCGTCCAAACATTCTGCCGGCGGTGCGAATTAGGCGTCGGTTGCCCGGTGTCTCCGCCCAAACGGCTTGACGGCGTCGACTGGTGCTCGGTGGCTGCTGATAGAGGTGCGAGGTGCAAGCTGTGGACATCGCACGTCTCCCCTGGTTACGAAGTACTGTGTGTGCAAGTACTCCGTACCATCAGTCGATGGCCGATGACGTACTCGTCGCCCTTACTCAACGTCACTCCGCCTCCTCCCTGCACAATCAAGCTTCTCTGGTCGCTCGTACTTTCCCGCTTGCAGCCAGCCAGCTACAAGGAAAGTCCTATTAAACCCCCTTCCGTCTGGCTCGCACGCCCCCAAACTCTCTCTTCTTTTCTCTCCGTTCATGACCTCTCGATTCTCTCCCGATTATACCCATCGTAATACCCGACAAACTCTCTTGTGATACCCCCGAGGCGGAGCCGAATTGCCTTCCCTCTCTCCCTTCTTAACCCGTACTCTCGCTGCAGCACTCACAGCCGCGACGGTGCCGATCCATTGAAACCACGATACCTCGCTATTTAGCATTGATACCACGATAATACCGCCCAATATGGCTGCCAACGTCAACAAGCCCACCAACATCAAGCAGAAGGAGGCCGACATCAACAGGAAACTCCAATTCTACGGCATTGTCAGCGCGTTCAAGCTCGGCAAGGTTCCTTCGGTACGTCGCGAGCTTGTCCGGCCCGAGGCAGCACGCATTGCTGCGCATTGTCCGCTGACCAATTCCCACAGAACGACCAGGCCGATGTCGCGCTCAACAGCTTCCTCTCGTCCAAGGCCCTCAGCAGCCCCTCGGAGAAGCTCTCCGAGGACGGAAAGCAGCTCGTCCAGGACACGAGGGAAGTGGTGGAGCAGGCCAAGAAGCTGCTCCTCTCCAAGAACAGCGGCAACCTGATCCAGGACTTCATCTGGCATACGACGCAGTTCGACTCCAAGAGCGTCCAGGGCGTCAATGCCCCCATCGACAAGGACACGGCGAAGCGCGATGGCGACGAGGCTCTCCAGGGTCTGAGGACCCTCGGCACCCTGCTCATCACCAACGGCCAGTTCCGAAAGCTTCGTATGTTATGCCCCGAGCTCAATGTATCGGGAACTAGCAGCTAACGGAGAATAACAGTCCAGGATTCCACCGTCCTCTTCCGCGACATGATTGGAGACGCCGCCATTGGCGCTGCCAGTCGCGTCCGCCCCTCCGAGGAGCAGCTGTCCCAGATCGACCGACCTGCCGAAGACAACACCTGGTATGACGCACCTAATTTGTCCAGGGAGAACCTGGTGAAGCAGGCCAAGGGCATCTACAGCGGAAACGCCAAGAAGGATGCGCAGGACGTCGCCACGGCCGGCGCAAGCACTGCTGTGAACCAGGGCAACAACACGGTCAACACCGACCAGCCTGGAGCCGCCTCTGTGCCCCAGGGCAACACGGCCAGCACTGATCAGCCCGTGGACACGGCCGCCGGGCAAAACGCCGCAGTGTCGGCCGCCAAGCAAAAGGTTGACCAGAACCTCGACCCCGAGACCAAGGAGGCGATCAAGAAGCGCAATGAGGAGTACCGCCGCAAGACCAGAGAATACCTCAACAAGAAGCTGCCCCAGGAGCGCAAGGACCAGGTCGTCTTCCGCCTCAAGAAGATGATCCTCGAGTGCCAGCAGCACGCCGACTACTCGCACGCCATCCAGACGCTGCTCAAGCTCGTCAAGTCGTACGGCACCCACGGCCGCTCCCTCGGCAAGGGATCCGCCGGGACGGCCAAGCAGGCCCGTTCCGGCTTCCAGGCCGCCGAGGACGACCTGCGCACCCTCGTTGAGCGCTTCGCCAACGGCACCTCGACCTCGGACCTCTGGGCCTCGATCGGCCAGATCTACAAGGATGCCGACAAGGACCAGGAGCTCAAGGGCTGGTTCAAGAACATGGACAAGTACATCCACCGCTGCCTGCTCGAGCAGGGCTACATCCTGGACGAGGCTTCGAACCATGACTGGGACCAGCTCTACGAGCAGGGCAGGTACCTGCTGCGCGAGAAGTACCGCACCAACACGGACCGCGTCATCGACGAGGCCAAGTTTGTGGCGGATCAGTTCGACAAGGACCCCCAGAACAAGGCGTTTGGACAGGCCGTCCAGAAGCTGTTCAACCACCTTGGCCACGACGCGGCCGGCAAGTCGACGTTCAAGCCCCAGCTCCTCAAGGACTTGACCGACGTGATTCTGCCCTCGATGCTGGAGAACATCGACTACATCCCCATTCCGCGCATCGAGTACTCTGACCCCCAGTTCGACGCCATCATCGAGAACCTGGTGCTGGAGAGCGACAACTTCATGCCCAACGTGGCCGAGGTGTCGAGCGAGCACTACTTCCGCTGGGGCCGCAAGAAGATTGCCAACAAGCACCACAACACCATGGACGTCAAGGTGGCGGGCATCCAGATGGACCTGCGCGATGTTAGCTTCCACGTGAAGCGCAAGACGGGCTTCCCGTCCATCACGGACACGGGCGTGGCCGACATACTGCTGCCGGGCAACGGCCTCTCGTTCAGGATGAAGGTGTCGACGGCGCAGAAGGCTGACCGCCAGAACTTCTTCAAGGTGGACAAGGTGGACGTGGACTTTAAGGGGCTCAACATCAAGCTCAAGAAGTCGAGCCACAAGCTGCTGTTCGGGCTCGTCAAGCCGCTGATGCTCAGGGTGCTCCGCGCGCCGATCCAGAAGGCGGTGGAAAAGGCCATCAAGGACGAGTGCAACAAGCTCGACCAGATTCTCTTCCAAATCAAGGAGGAGGCGGACCGCGCGGCCAAAGAGAGCGGCGACAGCGAGGCGGCGAAGAAGGCCAACTTCTATACGCGCTACTACCAGGCCGCCCAGAAACGCTACATGGACGGCAAGAAGAAGGGCGAGGCGGTGGCGGAGGAGAAGAAGGTCAACATCGCCATGACGATGGAGAACAGCATCTTCCCCAACATCAAGCTGCCGGGCGGCGTCAGCTCCAAGGCGACCGAGTACAAGGAGCTGGCGCGCACTGGCGAGAGGTGGGAGAGCCCCGTCTTCTCGATTGGCAGCGCCCAGAAGAGCACCGACATTCCGGAGGCGCCGCGCATCGAGAGCAAGTCGCATGGTGCGGGAGGCGTCACGGGATCCGGCACGGGAACCGGTACGGGAGCCGTCAACGGCGCGAGCCACGCTGTGACGAACGGCGCGGGCCGCGCGACCAACGGCGCGACCAACGCCAACACGGCGGGGACGGTCTTGAACGGCAAGGGAACCCCCATCACCAGCGCCAACCAGAACGCGCAGACGCTCGGCGGCCGCTAGGCGTGCGCCGCCGAGTCTACGCTGTTGAAGGGGCACACGAGGGAAGGCAGGGGAGGTGTCCGGACGTTATACCCATTGAGTCGGGCGTGATGCTCTGTCGAGCACAGCTCGAAAATGATTTTTGTTTGACTATGATACCAATGGGAAAAGGCGGACTAAAAACAAAAGACGGTGGATGGACCATTTCGAAAGATTTTTGTTTGTTTAGTACTAATATGTGCATTTATATTGATTGACAAAGTTGAGAGTCTGTCGTTTTCCACGAGTATTTGGTAGCTTGCCCGCCTTGATCACTGCTTACTTTGTGATGTAATTGCCGACAGGCTCTGCAGAATGGACCAGTAAATAAGTGGCAATAGTGAATCGCCGTGACAACTCGAGACTTGAAAAGTCGTTGCTGAACCTCGGGGGTGCTATAGGGTAGCTAGGGGAAACATTGCCTGCCGGGTGGCAGGAGCCGTCGACGTCACTTGTCCACCTCTGCTGATCTGTTCCTGATTCATCCACACACCATAACACCAGTGACACCAGCACCTCGACGGCCAAACACCAACACCTCACCCACCCCACGCGCGGCTTCAACCTACGTGAAAGCTCGACATCGCCAGCTCTCGATCCCGACGGAGCGACGCCTCAGGCGTGTTCTTGCGTGGTCCCAACTTTCAAGGTGTGTTGAGCTTTTACGTTCCGTCGGCTCGTCATGTTGGAGGCCGCCGGCGAAGCTGCTGTTGCCGGCGGTGTTTCTGTCTGATGGGTGTGATTTTTGCAGCTTGCGGCAGCGCGAGACGGATGCCGAGATTGAGGGCTTTGGTCCGAGTTCCGTGATGGGCGCCGACGCTGTTGTTCATTTGTTGCTCTGCTGCCTACCTATTCTTGCTGTCCGCTAACCATGCTTTCAATGGCCAGCTACCAACGTCCCATCCTTGTCGTTCTGACTCTAAGCTACGGGCACATGAGCTTTGATTCCGCCAGTTTTGCAGCGCGTTAGCTTGAAGGACCGCGTTTCCTCTGCCCGGCGCAGAGGAGCAGGAGAGCAGGATGGCTGCTGCTGCCCTGACGCGGGAGCAGACGCGAGCGCTGTTCGACATCCTGACGCACCACGAGACGTACGCCGAGATCGAGGCGTTCAAGTCCCCCGACGCGGCGCCGAATTACGGGTTCCCCTTCTCGCGGAGGACTGTTGCGCCTGCG
Source organism: Tolypocladium cylindrosporum (assembly GCA_024340765.1). NCBI lineage: Eukaryota > Fungi > Ascomycota > Sordariomycetes > Hypocreales > Ophiocordycipitaceae > Tolypocladium > Tolypocladium cylindrosporum. The sequence goes on from JALHCC010000660.1 coordinate 28,409, forward strand.
CCGACGCCACCGCAGCAGCAGCAGCAGGGAGGGCGCTGGTGGAAGAGCGCCTCGGCTCCGGCGACGCCACGCGCGAGGTCACCGGTGCCACGCATGGACGCAGCGTCCGAGCCGACCTCGGAAGCCGATGATGGCGAGGATGACGAGCAGCAGCCTTCGTCTTCGCCGCTGCTGCAGACGCTGCTGACGCGGTTCGTCCTCCCGCTGCCAGGCGTGCGGGCGCTGCCGCGCGAGTTCTGGAGTGTGCGCGTGCAGGGCCTGCTTGCGCGGCTGGGCGAGGCAGCGCTGTCGGAGAGCTACGACAAGGGCGCGTTGGGGACGCGCAAGACGCTGGCGACGGGGGCGAGCGCGGTGCTCGAGATGCTGGGGCGGGCGGCGCTGGGCGGCGTGGGGAGGGCGGAGGCGTCTGCAGACGGGAAGATGCAAACGGATAGGGATGAGGACGCGCGGGACAAGTATGACTGCGAAAAGGCAGGGGACCTGGCGCGGGCGTGGGAGGATGTCGTGCAGGGGCTCGTGTATGGCGATCTGGTGGATGGGCTGTTTGACCATATGGCTAAGACGGAGGACCTCGAGGGGCATTCCCCGGCCGTCAAGGCAGCGGCCGACTACGCCCTCATCCAGTACGACACCCTAATTTCCCCCTTCCCAAGCCGTTGTATACTGACGAACCAGCCTCGCCACATTCGCCCATCACATCTTCATCGGCTCGCCTGAGGGCCAGTACCTGCTCAAGCTGCTCGAGAATGTGAATTCGCTCATCCCCTACAAGCTCATCAAGCAGACGCTGCGGGTCGGCAATGCGGCGACCATGATGAGCGGCATGCTGCGCCTGCTGCTGGCCAAGCTGAGCGTCACCAGCGTGACCAACTGGTTTGGGCTGACGCAGAGCGCCGACGACGGCATGAACCTGCTGCAGCGCATCATGGCTCTCGTGCTCTCGTGGGACGCGGGCGAGTTCCGCAAGGGCGCGGACCGCGTCGAGAAAAGCAAGGACAACGATAGACCGCCGGACGAGGCGCTGCAGGCCATCAGGGCGCACGTCAGTGATGGCTGCGGGCACGAGACGGTGCGCGCGGTGAGCACGCGCAACGCACAATCCATCGTCATCGCGATCCTGCACACCACGGACCCGAGCCTCGCCGCCTCGCTGACGGACGCGCAGCACGCGCAGTGCCTGGCGTACTACTCGGCTCTGCTGTCGGTGCGCGACCGCGAGGGCATCACGGCCGCGCTGTGCCGCACGCCGCCGGACCTGTTCACCTCGATGGTGCGCGACGTGGCGGCGGCGTACGACCCCATTATCCGCAGCGTGCACGCGCGCGTGGACCTCAAGGAGCACCTCGAGGCGCTGCAGGGCTTCGTGGACGAGTTCATCCGCGCGAGCAGGCCGACGACGGCGACGGGCGAGGGGGGCGAGGAGCAGGAGAGGCTGGCGGGCGTGGAGGAGTACGTGGCGCTGCTGAGGCGAAATAGGGGGCTGGTGTATCGGTGGGTGAGGGTGCTGGCGGGGGGGTGTCCGGATGTCTGGGGGGAGCTGAGGGTCTGGGCTAAAGAGGCGATGCGGAAGCTGCGGACTGGGGAGGACGGGGGCGAGGACAGGGAGCCGAGCATGGCGGACAGACTCAACGGGCTCTTCTCGTCGCTCGAGCCGGCGACGCAGGCCGAGGTGCTCGAGGCCGTCGACGCCCACGCCGGCTACCTGGCCACCCTCAACGACCTCTCCCTCGCGCGTCTACAGTACCTCATCACATCCACATCCACATCCACATCCCCAGACGCCATCAGCGGCAGCAACACCGCTGCCGGCCCAGGCATCTACCTCGCCCGCTGGCAATCCCTCCTCGACTCGACGCCCATCACGCCCGCGGCCCCGCACGGCCCGCCGCGGCACGGGCGCGACGTCAAGCACACGACGACGATGGGCAAGACGGGCGCCGGCGACGGGCGCATGTGGCACGCCGACGCGGGCTTGGAGAACGGACCCGCGCCGCCGGACGTGCATGTGGTGGTGAGGGCGCTGGGGGGTCGGTTCGGGGACGTGGTGAGGGGCGGGGGATAGGGTCAAGGGGGAGAGGCGTGCTAGATGGGTAGAAGCCGGTTGGCGTTTGGGAGGGCATACGGATACACTTGGAAGACTTGTCTCGAATTAGTAATATGCGATGCTGTTATACCTCATGTCCTTTTGAACCCCGAGCTACAATTGCCCCGAGTTGAATCGCCTGAGCCGAGTTTCCCTGAGCTGAACTACTGAATTACCCCTGACCTGAATTACCCCTGACCTGAAGTACCCCTGAGCTGCAATCCGAGCTGCACCCTGAGCTCAGCAATCATCATCCAACCACCCATCCACAACCGCCCGCCCGTACGGCCTCCTCTCCCGCTCCCGGACGCCGCCGCGCGCCATCCACGCCGGCGCCTCCGTCTCGGGCGTCGCGGGCAGCGGCTTGCTGAGCACGCGCTGCGCCTGGGCCTGGGCCTGGGCCTGGGCTTGTCTCTGGGTCCGGGCCCGGCGGCGCATGCGGCGCGCGAGGTCCACGACGGCGGCGGCGGCGTGC
>JALHCC010000070.1:0-58243 GCA_024340765.1 Tolypocladium cylindrosporum
TAACTGGTTGTTGAGAAAAACGCGTCAGAAGGGTTGAGCTCTGCAAAAGTGGTGAAGGTGGCCCACTCGGTGTGATGGCCCACTCGCTATGCACCTACGTTATGCCGAATTTATCTATGCCACATAGTGAATGCAACCCTGTATCCCTCGCTCCGTATTTCCCTGTCGGCATGCGTTTGCTATGAAGGTTAGAAAATATGGTGAAAGGGAGGCAATATGAGGTTTGACAAACCTGCCGAAGCCAGACGTTCATATCCGGAACTGCTCAGCTCTTGCCGCTGCAAGTCGGACATAGAATACCGTTGACAGGCCTGTCGCCACAACAAGTTTCGCGAAGAGTCCCACGGCGACAGCGTCAGTGGAGCTGCCTGGTGTTCACTGTTTAATAGCTGGGAAGGCCCCGCATTGACAAATTGGCAAAGAGTGTTGCTGCCCAGTTGCTGACAATGCTTCTAGATGCTGATCTGCATGTGACGACTGAAGTTGGGCGTCGATGACAGTCCCCGTAGACACGATCAAAAGGGAGATCATGTTATCTAGAAGGAACAATCTTGCCATGCTCCGGTCAAGCTGCTTGGGGAGCGCGCCATAATACAGATCAGGATTGCCCAGCACGAGTGTATCATCGGTCAAATGGTCGAGGTTCGTGAACGGAATCTCACCGGCAACACCTCTCATATCACCCCCTCTGCTTTGCTGCAGGGGCCACAAAGTCCTTGTCCTTCCCCGTAGAACTCTCTGCGACAGCCTTCTCCTAGCTGACGAGTTTTGCTTCGTCTTCAGACCGCAGCTCCTCAATAGGGCTGGATGAAAGTCTGCGCTTCATTGTCCGTCGCACTGACTTCACACTTCCCTCCTCGGTTGATTCCCTAGCTCGTTGCACTAGCTCGGCTTGCCCAAGAAGACGAGCAAGTCTGTCAAACGTGATGGAAACCGATGCTGATTCGAAGTCTCTCGATAATTCATCGGTAGCGAAGTCGTTGAGTCTGAGGGTGAGTTTTCTTTCTTGATTCGTTGCCGACCCGTCCGTGGATCGGAATGGCTACCTCAGGTTAGCCTTGCCATGTCGGGGATGAAACGGACATACCATGTGTGCAATATCCTGCGCAATTTCCAGGACTTCAATATCGTCGTCGTCTGACCAAGTGAATTTCGGGCGCCACAGCGAGATTGCGGACTCTTTTCCCCGGTAGTTGATGTCGATACCGATGACGGTTTTTTTGTCCCCTTTGAGTAGAGAATATAGTCCTGCGCCAGCTTCTTCAGAACCTTCCCATCCTGGGAGTATGACACCTCCACTACCACACCTGGATAAGCCGCCTTCGAGTGTTGAAATTGTTCGTCTGGTTGGCGCCGCAAAACCCCCTTCGACGTCACCGAGTCGGTTTCTGCAAGGAAAATGCGCGAGGAGCGTCCCCTCATGATCTCAAACGCGAACTTGCGAGCTTCATCTGTTTCTTCAGCAAGACCACGCAGCTGGTCGTGTAGTTCAACTGCGAAAAGGGTGGTGAAGAAATCGTGAGCTGTTGAAGGCATGCGAAGAACAAGACGATTTTCTTCAGGCTCGTAATCGAAGCGGGAATAGGATCGCTCGAGGGTTTCGCTAATATGGTTGTATTGCTCTGGGGTTATTGGAACCTCAATTAATGGGACAGTGCAGGGTCTTTGTGTCTGTTCGTTCAACTCGTCGAGAATGCGCATCGCGTCGCTGACGGCAGACGCGTCAGACGCCCATCCGCGTCGCTCGTCCGTCGTAGGAGGAGGCAAATGAACCTGGCGCTCGGGATCTCCCCTCTGACCCATGGTAAAGGTGATGTTGATGTGTGTGAGGGCGCCTTTTCACCGTCGCTGGTACGGACCCCGTACGATATAAGCGCCGGCGGCCACCACTACGCTACTGCAACAGCACTATAACTTACGCGCTATTGCAGGTGCACCCGGCCGTGTTTAGATTGCTTGCATCACTGGTCTTGCTGGTCTTGCTGGCATTGCTGGTATTGCTGGTATTGCTGGTATTGCTGGTATTGCTAGGGTGACTGGGATGGCTGGCATCACGCATTTGGTGGTGGCTGCTGGCGCTTATACAGTACGCACGGACCACGTGCACCATTGGGCACCCAGAACAGGAAAGAGGGAAAAGGGCTGATTGGATGGCAACGGCAGAGTCACGTGACAGAATGACTTTGGACTTTGGGAACCAGCCACAGTTCAGCAGGTACTCCGCGATCTGCGTCGCCACAGCGCCCCGCCGTGCCCACGCACGACTTACACGGCAAGACACCATAATATATGCATTGAATTCAACACTACTCTGCAATGGGAGCACGTCCTTCCCCAAACGGATCGAGTGAATAGTCACCGGCTCGTTGACGACGAGTCGGTGGAACGGGGCTTTCATCCTCCGAGGAAGAAAGCTCAATGTGCGCCCGTTTCTTCACAGCCACGGGCAAGGCGCGACCTTTTCCCTTGGGGTCGTGCTGGCCAGTATACTGGCTGATATCCACCGTAATACCCTTCCTTCCAGAAGTCCCAATAGGTATCGGTGCTAAAGCCCCATGATCCACGACTGGGGCAACGTTTCGCGCAGAAACACCATGAGCCCGCGGGACAGCGGTATCAACGTTGGTGGAAGGGGGAGTCGTTCGCTCAAGATTCGTGGCCGGCTTCTTCTGGGATCCCTACAGAAAATGAGTTAGCCCAGTCAACAAACATGATACCTAGCGAATCATACAACGCCGGGTCGACTCTTTGGAGTTGGAGTCACAGGCTCCATAGTATTCGGTCGGCTAGACCCAGCGCGCGAGCCTCGTCCTTGACTGGAACGGGGGCGAGTACTGGGCGTTGCGGTGCGAGCAGCCTGCTTACGCCCGGACTTGGGAGTCGTTTCCTCGATGCGTGCTATGACGGAAATGACGCAAAACGGCGAATATTGGGCGAAAGACTGGGTTCTTGCAGGCGAAGACAGAAGAATTCCAAACAAGTCTGGGAAAGAGTTGATCGGAAGGAAAGAACTCCAGAGCCAGAATAATAAACAGCCGGGACAAATAAATCCGCTGTTCATTCCCTTGACCATCACGCACTAAACTAATAATTTAAAGTTCCTCCCAGCAACACGGTCGCGCCTTATCGCTATAGAAACGCTACCGATTCGCGACCGAACCTTCCATACCTAGCAACTTTTAGGAAATTATTATTATCCTACAAATCGAGTTTTGCACCAAAACATATGAGTTTACAGGTCAGAGGAGAATTGCGGAATGGGGCACTGCCAATTATCTGACCTGGGAGTCACGTGATTAGTAATAGCGACATCAAATGCGAAATTCAAGACCGACAAGCTGAAGTATTGATACTTAATGGGATATTCTATTGCTCCTACCTAGCTAATATTCTCGTTGAAAATCTCGTTGCAAAATGCTAGATTACATGAGTTCGTAAACGTGGCATTACAATTCACAAGGATCTCGATATTATGGCCAGAATTTTAATCATGCTCCGTATTGCCCTGGCAATCAGCATCACACCGAAGCCATCCCCTGCATCATCTATGCGTATTCGGCCTACATCTGGGAAGAGCACTTATCTTCGCACAAAACCGGCCCATAGATAGAAGACACCCTTTGCTAGGCAGCGCCCATCGAGGACGGCGATGCCAATGCCGAGACCGCTCCCCCCTCGAGTCGGACACTTAATCTAGTACGGGTTGACCTGGACGCAGACACAGGTGGTGAGCCATGATTGTAGAGGTCTTGATCTCAGCTGTAAGTTCAGTTGTTACGTCTACTCACCACTCGACAACCAACGACAGACCCGAACGATCTCCTGCTTCGCTGCCCGGGCCTTGCCGACGAACGGGTGGCCATGTATAAGCGCATCGGGAAACGCACTGCTAACGCAGGATACCCACCAAGGACCGGGATTGGCCGGGTGCGCAGTGTAGCCCCAGGGACAGACCTCCTCCCGCAGCCTAATTGGGCCGATCCAACAACCCAATTGGGTCGACACTGGCCAAAGCTCGGGGCATCTCGCCCACCTCGCCGAAAGGGAAACCCACGTGGTGGCCCGGGCGGCTGCCGTCTCTACTCGCACACCCCAAGACGGAGAAGTCTCGTCTTTGGGGACAGGTCAACTTGGGCAGGCCACGACAGTGCCGCCCCGTAGTCCTCGGGCGTGGACCTGCAGCAACAGGCCTCGACAACCGACGAGTCGTCAGAAGTCATAACCTGACTCTACCATAATTTAACATGAGAGCCAATCGTGTCTTAGTAATTCGTACGGTCCATCGCTCTGGCGGGGTGGTGGCGCCGCGTGACCCCGTAAGAGTCTCTATACTCGTAAACCAACAAGCTACCAACCAACAACAAACCGGATCCGGTGTGAGTATATTTGTCACTTTGTCTGAGTCCATCCCGGCCTCGGCCCTTTTACCGGCCTCCTAGAACGGAAACCCGACTCTAGAATGCCTAGAGTCTCCGAATGAGGTACTGGTAGTAGAGCCATGGGCTGGCTCCTCACCATTACATTCGCAGTTGTGGATCTCCCGCCCTTGTCGGTTGGCCCATTCAACCACCCGCTTTTGTCTGTTATGCCATGCCAAGAATGCTTCTCTAGATTACACTACCACGTAGCAGTAGAGCCGTCCGCCCGTACGGACTACCGTCTGTTAGGTGAAGCGTAATAGTTGCTCTGTTCATTGCAAGCTGGGACCTCGGCACACCGTCCTGCTTGTTAGCTGGTGTCAAGAGCTGTGAAAGAGATCTTCAGAGAGGGCTTAGTCGGTCTAGTGGCTTTCTCTCTTTTTGGTAGCGTAGTGGTGGCCGGCTAGAGCGCTTAATAAATAAAGGGGCTGTCAATGCAGTGCGGTTGTGAGCCTCCCCCTAATCCTCAAAGCTGTCACGCCCGGTGGCTGAATGGCCGTAGCCTTCCTCATCGCTTTATCCCGTTCTACTTTAAAGATATAACATAGCATTCGAGTCTTACTTCTCATATCTCAGCCATCCTCGGCTGTGTCAAGGGATGCCTCCTTGGATCTTTGAATAGCTCGTGCATGGGCCTCATACGAACACTCTACGTCCGTGCCTATCCTATTCTCCCCTTGCTTCATCAGCTTTGAGATCAGCAGACTAACAAACTGATCGGCGTACCAACTATCCAGTCATCTAAGTAGATATCCGTCATATATCTAGCCAGCAGACCACTGGCTCCGTGGCTCGAAGTGTCTCCTCTGCCCCAGGGCTACCTAGTTCACTCTATTCAACATCTACACGATGGGAGAATATGTTAAAGATGTCGATTCGCGACTGGGGCACCGGCAGCATCCCCTGAAGCCCCTGTTTTGCGCTAAGCAGGTGGTCTGGGGTCGCCTGTATGCTCGTGATACGGATGAGGAGGTTTTCTGCGGAGAAAAGTATCTTCTTCCCGTCGACAAAGTAGGAGAGACAATCCCAAACTCGCGGGCACAGAACTAATCGCAGCTCGACGCATAGGAGGAGCAGGATCGTCTCGATGTATTCCACCATTTCTTTCTCATAGCACGGCGTGGGGGCTTGTTTGCTCCTCCGTTGAATGTCAGGCTGCCATTGCGTGCCCTTGACCTCGGGACGGGTACAGGTATTTGGGCCATCACACTTGCCGAGTAGGTGGTCCAGTGAATTCTTTGTCCTTCTAATCTCACCGTCCCGCCGCAGAAAGTACCCTCACTTCGACGTACACAATCTCGACCTTAGCATGATCCAGCCCCAGATGTGAGTGCAAATGTTAGCCATATCTTGTGGATGCTGACGCATGAAAGTATTCCCAGAAATCTGCGGCCTCCCCAACAGTTTGATATCGAAGGCTCCTGGGATGGCATTGATTACGACATGGATTTCATCCACGTGCGAATGCTCTTCGGTAGCATTAAGAACTGGCCAGACATCTACAGAAAGATATATATGTCGGTACACAATTCCTTGAATCTGGTCCTATTCGTTGACTCATGCTTAGGCATCTGAAACCTGAAACCGGTTATGTGGAGCAGGTTGAAGTTGACTGGACACCCCGATGTGAAGACGGCTCTCTACCTGCAGACAGCGCTCTGGTGGAATGGACTACAGCTCTTCTCAATGCAATGGACCAGTGCGGCCGCTCCATGAGAGTGGATCCCGAGAAGACTCGTCAGCAACTCGAGTCAGCTGGCTTTACCCAGATCAACCAAGAAAGCATAGCAGTCTGCTATTGCCCCTGGAGCAAGGATGCCCACGAGAGAAAAGTGGCGAGGTGGTTCAATGCCGGACTCCGTGACGGCCTAAGAGCCATGTCGTACGCGCCCTTGATCAAAATTGCTGGCAAGTCTCGGGAGGAGGTGGATATACTTTGTGACAGAGTGTTCAAAGACATGTGTACGCGGCGATATCACTCTTACTGCATGATGTAAGTTGTCATGGCGTGACTCTCTTACACTATACTAACGGTAGTGGAGACATATTTGGTGGGCAAAAAGGCCGAATCATACCGCCTCGCAACGCAATGCAGGCGCGGTTGGGTTGCCGCCGACATGGACAGGAGGGAGTCAGATCGGAGGGAGGACTTTCAGACCGATCCGAGCAAAGCCCATTTACACCACCTCGCAAGTTATTGCAGGTGCGGTTGGGTTGCCACCTACATGGAGAGTTGAGAACCCGAACAGAGCGAGGGTTTTCAGACCGATCCGAGCAAGGCGGAGGGCCTCGGAGGTACTCTCATCGACGTAGATCTGGCCAAGGAAGAAAGCAAAGACTCCAGCGGAACCTGGCACCAGGCTGGCACAAGAGTTCATAGCAATGGAACGCTTCTCATGATCGCACACGTTTTGTCACGATATGGATGACGGATAGGGCAAAGGACTTGATCTTGTACTTGAAGAGTTCCACTAGCACTTGGCTGTGTCAAGCCTCTGTAAGACGATACGAAAGGTCTTGTTTCCTTGCAGGCAAGGACTGTGCGGTGTCGTAGTCGTCTTTGCTCACACACTGCAAAGCGCGGTTCTCGAGATGAGCCCGTAGCTCCTCGCATCACGATTGCCTGCGCAAGAAAAGGCATGGTCGCCACGAAGATGTATTGCGAGCATCTGTATCTACTCCCCCACGCCATCGATCATCACAATCTCAAACGCCGCATTCTTCCCCAGGAAGCCGACAATATCACCGGTGAAATGCGTCGCAAAGCGGATGCCCTGGGGCGCGACCGAGAGCTCCTTGTCGCCTATCCTCGTCTGTGTCTTTCAGTGAGCCGCTCGTGGACGGGGGCTCGGGTGCGGAGGGTCCGTCATACCGCGCTCTGCGGGTAGTGCAGATGGCCCCCGCCGCGGGCCTCAGCCGTGCAGGTGCAGTGCTCGGTGCCGCGGGACGCGGGGTCTCGCTGTCGCAGGGAGAGCGTGTACTTCTCGCCCTGCTGCACGAGGAAGAAGGCGACGGCCATGGTTGAGCGGAGGGTCGTTGCGGGCGGCTCGGTGAGGTGCGTTGGGTGCGTTGCGTTGGAGCAGTCCGCGCGCTGTAATTAAACCTCGGTCGCGTGCTTGGGCGCCCCTTATGGCTTGCAGGTTTCCCTCTTTCGGGGGACGACTCGGCGGGCTTGCATAATTTCAGAGCGTACTCGTACGGGCTCGTTGCCGTTCACGTCGCAGTTGACGCGGGAGAACAAAAGCAAGGACGGCATCAGCTGGCGAAAAGGCTGCAGGGGCCCCCAGTCCGCCGCTGGCCCTCTGCACCAACACGCTTGCACGCCAGGCTGAGATGCCCTTACGATCGACGGTTCTGCTACTGCTTTAAACGGCGATAAGTTTCTACTGACAAGCTTCCCAAAGGGGCCTGTCGACCAAGGGTCAGAGCTTACCTACTCTAAGCCAACAAGCCAGTACGGATTACTTACTCTGAAACCAACAGCCAGTACTTACTTTGAAACCAACAGACAGTACTTACTCTGAAACCAATAGTCAGTAGTTCTCTCGACCAGACTCTCTCGGAACTCAAGCCATACCCCTCGACACATTGCAGTCGTATCCTATTCGGAGACCAACCCCGCGGCATCCAGATTGACAATGACTACGGACCTACGCCATAGACGTACCGCTTAGTGCAAGCCGGTTGAGACTCCAACCCCTGTTCCGTGCTGAGACCCGTTCAGGGCCAACGGCATATGCATGGCTCTCGGTACTCAGGCGCTCCGGACAAGCCACCAACTGCAGTCGGGTTGCATCGCACCTGCGGGCCAACATGGTGAATTCCGCATCCGTCTTCCTTGGTAATAGAACTGCACGGCGAACGTCGCAGTCGTGGGGGCTGTGCCTCAGCCCGAGTGGTGTGATGTCCTGCATCATTGGCCAGCAACTTCAACTCGGCAAGGATGTCTGTGCAGTGGTTCAGCCTCTCGGGCAGTCCCAGGTATTGGGCTCCGACTTGGGAGGAGCGCTCGCAACTGTACTTATGCCAGATTCCAGCCGTCTGATTGCAAGTCGACGAAACGTCAGATGCCGGCTATCGTTCCTGGTGCTGCAGCGCTTGTTGCAACGCCTCCAAAATCACTGACATGTCTCCATACAACGCATCAATCCGATGACCCGCCGTCTCCGTTCACCTTGTCCCGCCTCTCTTGCCTTATCTCTTCCTCACGTACCAGGCGCCACCCCAACTTCCTCGACGGCCCAAACTTGTCCGAGCCGACGAAGCGACGCCTCATCCACTCCTCCAGCGGCGAGACAACGTCGGCTCCCCCCATCATCTCCGGCACAAGACAGCACATCTCGCACGACGACACGTCGAGGGGCGACGGCGGTCGCGAGGCCGTGGACGGCATCGGCCGGTGCCGGGACCGCTCCGGGGCACCACACCAGTTCGAGTTGGGGAGCCCGTCGACGACCGAATGCCTTAGGTCAATGAGGGTGACGGCCATGTCGTCGCCGAGAATGACGTTGCGCGGCTCAAAGTCGAGGTGCTTGACGCCGTAGTGCTCGAGCATGGCGCACTTCTCCATGGCCTGCGCGTACAGCTCGAGCCGCGTGTCCAGGCTGTAGCGCTCGTAGTCGCCCGTGCCGATGAGGGATGACAAGGTCCGTCCTGGGACGTAGGCCATGACCAGCATGCGCACCTGTCGCTGCTCGCCGGCCAGGGGGGTCCAGAGGTCCAGAAGCCGTAGCACTTGGGCAGGTACTCGGTGCTTATATCTGTGCCGACCTGGTCCATCCTGTGGTAGGCGGCGGCCTCGCAGCTGTAGTCTCGGTCGGCGTGCTCCGCGACGCAGCGCGGATGGAGGTCGGCCGAATAGTACATGGGGTCAAAGATTTTGGCCACGAGGCGCCCGCGGAAGCGGTCCAGGCGACACAGCACGACCTGCGGGCCGCGGCCGTCCCCAACGGCGAGCTCCTCGACGATTTCCATCGCGTGCGTCCACGCGTTCGAGGGCCCGGGCCGGGACGCGGCGGGTGGGCCAGCAGATACTCAACGCGGCCAGGGGGCAGCTCGTCTGGCGGCGGCGACGGCGTCCTGGCAAGGCCTTCCGGCAGCATGTAGTAATTGCTGCCGTAGGGAGGAGGCGGAACGTGATGCCGGATGAAGAGGACGAGGTCGCAGCGATACGGCAGCGGCGGCGGCGGGTTGGCCCTGTCCGCGGGACTCGGCCCGTCGGGGTTAAACCACCATGGGCTCATGGTATTGTGCTGTTGAATGAAGATGGCGGTTGGGAGTTGAAGAGGCGTCGAGCGGGCAGCGACGCAGCCTTGGTCGACTCGGTACAGAGCACCTTGGGGCCCCTGCCCCACACTGTCTTATAAGTTATGATCGTGGTTTATCACATCTTCCCTTTTGTTTCATCGTAGCCTTTTCACACCAACAAGTGGCGATATCTAATATTCTGAAAACGGCTATTTCTGGCTGTTGCCGGTGTTCCTGGCTGTTGCAAATGCCACGCCAACGTGCTTGCTTCCTACCCACGATATCCTCTGCCTTGTGGCGGATACCACGATGTCTTTGTCTTCATTCAGCCCCACAGCGCCCTGGGCGTGGAAGCCTCCCTCTCTGCGATCTCGCGATAGCATGCCATTTCAGCCCATATCACGACTAGTCCTCTTATGAGGGCTATAATGAGTCCGGGGCGCAATTGCACTCACTGTGGTAGACGCGTCTCGCACCGCGTTTGTCATCATTCTGACTATCCCCGCAAACCACTGCACCATCGCTGCGCACGCCGCCTGCAAAACCAATCTATACATATCCGCAGCCTTGAAGCAGATCCTACTACCTTGATCGCTCCACGGATTACGTGCCAATGCCTCGAATATGGCCCTACCAGCACCCGTGAAGCTTCCTTACTTCCGCGCTGCTGCGGAACTGCCCGGTCCTCTACCTACCTACCCTAGATGAAATCCGCGACGCGTCAAAGTCCGAGCTGTCTCCTAGGAGGAGCGCCTGGGGAGACGGCGGTGGCATGTGCCTCATCCGGGGCATCTACGTTGTTTAATTCGGTGCTACCGCTCTGGGATTCCCTCGCGGTAGAAGCCAAGTCGTCAATTGCAACGCAGCTACAGCCCATGTTCACGCAGATGCGTTTGTTCAGCCCCTAACGACTTCATTGGCGGTGTTTGCGGCGGTGGCATCCCTGACCCGGTCTTTGAGACGTATTGGCCCAACTCCAACGACCCGTTCAAGACAGCCGAGGAGGTCGGTTCAGCGCTAGCCCTCGCATCGCGAAGTAATTGGGAACAGACTGGGCGGCGCGGGTGGATATCCAGCTTCTTCTCCCGGCATCTCGCTGCTGCACTGAAGGACCTGCACATGCGAAACATCCTGGTGGAGAAGGTACTCAGAGCGCCGGGGTTCAGGCAGAGGGAGGAGGCTAACCAGCGATGGACCTATCAAGGCAGAGGTATCGTGGACTGGAAGTCGGCAGGGTGGTATCCCGCGTATTGGGAATATGCCTCGGCAGTTGCACGGTTTCAATCGGGGAGTGATTGGCCGGAGACTTTGCCATCATCAAACCGTACCCGCGAGAGCTTTCCATGTTTCTGCTGGTGTTGCAGGACTTGCAATTTATTTAGTTCCCAATCACTGTTTGACTGTATCGACTGACCGGCCCGGATCTTTGGATGTACGAGCAGTTACTCCTATCGCCGCCGAGCCCGTGACGACTCTACCATAATAGCTACTGTCGAGAAGCCGCCACAGGCGAGTAGCCGGAGGAGTTGGCATGCGTGACATACAGGCGAGAGCTCAGAAGCCGCCACAAGCAAGCAGCCGGAGACATGGAGGTGGTGGCGGAGGTGGTGGAGGTGCTCGGCGCATCGCCGACGATCCGTGAGCCTCGGGCAAAAGGGGGGCGCCGAGTTATCGATAGGCCATGGGTACACCAGACGCCTGAGAACCCCTCGGAGCTCGCGGGCCATTTCGCTCATCGTCGCCATCAGCCCCCTCGCTCGCAGCGACCTCGTCGACAGACACAAGCGCCCTGCAGGCTCAATGCGCCGCCGCAGCGCGTGTCGAACGGACTGCGCATCAGCATGACTACCGCCGTCGGGGACCGCGGCCAGGCCGTCGCCGCCGCCGCCGCCGCCGCCACGGAGCAGAGGCCGCCGCCGCCACAGAGGCCCAAGACCATGACGTCGACCGAGGAGATTGACAACACGATAACGCGGCCCGGCAGCGTCCGCATCAATGTCAAGGGCGCCTTCATCGTGGACCCGGACGCGAGCACGCCGGCGCCGGGGAACGACCCGCAGGGCCAGCAGGGCCGCCAGGGCAACGGCCGCGGCAGTCCCTCGCACCACGAGACGAGCGACATCCGGCTGCCGAACCACACGGCCGTGGTGAGCCACATCGCCGTCGACGTACGCGCGCCGCCCCCCCCCGCGAGGCCAGTTGACGGTGCCCGGCTGACAGTGCCCCCCCACAGATTGGCGGCTCGCTCATCAAGCTCGTCTACTTCTCCCGCGAGGCGCACTCGACGGAGCCCGGCGGCCGGCTCAACTTCCAGAGCTTCGAGACGGACCGCGTCGACGACTGCGTCGAGCTCATGAAGAGCCTGCGCGACAAGCAGCTGGCGCTCAACGGCTCGCGGCCGGGCGAGCTCTGCGTCATGGCCACGGGCGGCGGCGCGTACATGTTCTACGACAAGCTCCGCGAGGCGCTGGGCGTCGACGTGCTGCGCGAGGACGAGATGGAGTGCCTCATCATCGGTAAGGGGACGGCCGTGACCACCGTTGCCCGCATTGCTGACAGCCGCCGCCAGGCCTCGACTTCTTCATCACCGAGATCCCGCGCGAGGTCTTCACCTACTCGGAGACGGACCCGATGCACTTTGTCAGCCCGCGCGAGATGATATACCCCTACCTGCTCGTCAACATCGGCTCCGGCGTCTCTTTCCTCAAGGTGACGGGCCCGCGCTCGTACCAGCGCGTCGGCGGCACGTCACTCGGCGGCGGCACTCTCTGGGGCCTGCTGTCGCTGCTGACGGGCGCCCGCACCTTCGACGACATGCTGGACCAGGCGGACCACGGCGACAACGCCAAGGTCGACATGCTCGTCGGGGACATTTACGGGACCGACTACGGCAAGATCGGCCTGAAGAACACGGCCATTGCGTCGTCGTTTGGCAAGGTGTTCCGCATGAAGCACGCCGCCGAGGCCGCGACCGGCGGCGGCGGCAAGGGGCCCCCCGCCGACCCGGGCTTCACGGGCGGCGACATCTCGCGGTCGCTGCTGTACGCCATCTCCAACAACATCGGGCAGATCGCCTACCTGCAGTCGCAGATCCACAACCTCTCCGACATATACTTTGGCGGGTCCTTCATCCGCGGCCACCGACAGACCATGAACACGCTGAGCTACGCCATCAAGTTCTGGAGCAAGGGCGAGAAGCAGGCGTACTTTTTACGCCACGAGGGCTACCTCGGCGCCGTCGGCGCGTTCCTCAAGCGGCAGCCCAAGAACTGGGGGCGCCGGGCCAGCCTCGAGGGCATGGACGAGATGCTGGAGCTGAGGAGCGTCAAGGCCAAGGAGGGCGTGGCAGCGTGACGCCTCGCGGCGTTAAGAACGGTTTGGAGGCATACCTGCGGATGTGCAGTGGGCGTGAGGAACAGACGGCTGTTGCCACGAGCAGATCGAGGCGGTGCACTGCTGCCTCACGCAGGCTCGAAGTTGCAAAATGGCTACAAGATCATGGGGAGGCAAAGGACTGCGAGGAAATGCATGTGCATCTCTCCCTACCAGATAGAAGATGCTCAAGTCACGGGCTGCTGCATCGGGTCATTTCAGGGGACCTGGAAACGATAAAGTTGGAAAAGATAAAAGGAATATTTCCAGCCGCTGCAAAGTGCAACTCTTTCCCAAGCCTCACAATTGGAGCAAGTCCGCATCCCTGGGCCGGAACGTGACTCGCAATGAACACGACCCTCTTTTGAGTTGGCGAGAGCAGTACAGCGCACCATCGGGCAAGGACCACGAGGCATGGACAGTTTCTCGTCGACAGTTTCCACTTCACCCTGTCGAAACACGCAGGCAGCAACATTGGTCAAATCATTCCATTTTCAACCTCTGGCCAACGCCGCAAGCTATGACTAGAATGCCTTTCCCACAAGTGGCATGCCGGAACCACCAGCCCAAGATGTATGGGAGAACCATCGTTGCATAGCCGATGCATTTACTCGTCATCCTCCTCCTCCTCACCCTCGGCACCAGCCTCGGCGGCCTTGGCCTTCTTTCTGCGGACACGGCCGGGACGACCGCTGCCAAACGGCGAGTTCAGGGCGAAGTCGATGTGCTTCTGCGAGTCGAGACGGACGATGAAGGAGGGAACGTTGACGATCTGCTTGCCGACGCGGATGTGGCGCTGGCGGATCAGGACACGGGCGTGGTGGATGGACTTGGCAAGACCAAGCTTGTAGACGCAGGTCTGCAGGCGGCGCTCCAAGAAATCCTCGATCTTCAGGGCCAGAACGTAATCGAGCTTCATGCGCGACTCGTCGAGCACACCGACGCGGACGAGACGTCGAATCAAGGCATTGCCCTCGAAAAGACGCTTGGGGTCCTTCTCGTCGAGAGTGAGAAGCTGACTGTAGTCCAGTTAGCCACGTCGGCCCGCGATGACGGCACGCAACGGGATCATACCGAGCAGCACGACGGATCTTGGACAGAGTCAGACCGACTCGCCAGACCTCACGCTTGTTGCGCAGGCCATACTCTCCAACGAGCTTCAGCTCAGAGTCCCTGTCAGGTGTATGTCAGTTTCGCGTCACAATCGACTTAAACAGAGTCAAGCTCTTGTTCAGTGGCCGGTGATACTGACAGTCGAGCAGCCTCGAAGGGTCTGCGGGGGACACGAGAGGTCTTCGAATACGCGCGAGGAGGCATCCTGAATGCTGTTAATGTTTTGCGCTCTGGGGAAACGGCAATGTTGGAACTGACTTGGCTGGCTCCTTTGGTGATGTCTGGAGATTGACTGACCGTTGCACGCAAGTCTGGAAATGTTGGTGGTTGTGGGGTGGTAATTTTCGCGGATCGGGATCACGTGCCGCACGCACAAACCCTAAGAAAATGCACGAACCAGTGAAGACTGCCCACCAACATGCACTTGCCCTAGTCGTCTGTACGCGAGGAAAAAACTTGGATTACCTAAGCTCTCGCTCCCACAAGCCTCTGAGAAATCGCGACACCACAACCAGCAGGCTTCACCATCCACTTTCGCCAATCCACGATCACGAACCGCTGTTCGGCAAATAAGACGCGATGGGTCACTCCTACGGAACCAGAGCGGGCACCCGCGTACGTTGAGCCTCTCGACTGTCGAGCACGACGAGTCACTGACCGGCCGCAGTATGCCTTCAGCAGGAACTTCCGCCAGAAGGGCATGATCGCCCTGAACACGTACCTCAAGCAGTACCGGTTGGTAACCCGCGGCAAAATTGAATGGATGGCACGACTGACAATCCTGCAGCGTTGGCGATATTGTTGACATCAAGGTCAACGGTGCCGTCCAGAAGGGGTAAGAAGACACGAGAATGGCCCAGTCGCAAAGGCTGGCTGGGAGCTGACAATGGCGCAGCATGCCCTACAAGGTCTACCACGGCAAGACCGGCGTCGTCTACAACGTCACCAAGAGCGCTGTTGGCGTCATCATCTACAAGAAGGTGTGGCACCGATACATCGAGAAGCGCATCAACGTCAAGATCGAGCACATCCAGCCCTCCCGATCCCGCGAGGACTTCCTGAAGCGAGTCAAGTCGAACGCCGAGGCGAAGAAGAAGGCCCGCGCCGAGGGCGTCACCGTCCAAGTCAAGCGCCTGCCCGCCCAACCCCGCGAGGCGCGAACCGTCTCCCTGACCGTCAACCCCCCCGAGACCGTCACCCCTCTGGCTTACGAGACGACGATCTAAAAAGGGCCTTTGGCAGGGTGCGGTGGCTTGCTTCATTTTTCTTGTGGTGTTGCGTCCGGATGGGAAAGAACTCAGCATGGCAAGGTCTGCATTTTGATGTCCATAGGGAATGAGACCAAAGTGGCATCTACACCTGAAAAGTGGTCAACGAAGGTCGCCATTGGTGATGAACAGTCTGCTCGTGATGCCTTGTGTTGGGAGAATGTAGAGAACCATTGTTTGATGCCGTGTTGCCGTTTCCCGGACTTGTTTCTTGCACAGACTCAACACTCTGCTCGTGATGCCCTGGAGTACAGAGCTGGAGCCGTTTCTTGCACCTGGAGTCTTTTTTGCACAGACGTGGACTCATTTCTTGCGCAGACCTGGACTCGTTCCATTGCGAGATGGCCCATCCAGATGCACGTTGGCCACGTGGATTCGAGAGAGGCATCAATACAAGGAGAAGAGCATTCGCCCTCGAATCCAGGCTCTTGCCAGGCAGCCAGGCCTTGGTAAAGACTGCGTGGAACTCGTCCATGTCAAATAAGACAATCGGGGCCATCAACGCATGCCCTTCCAGCCAGCAACTCAGCGTATAAGCCACGCGGCGTGTCAGAATCCGGACTGACCTTGCGCATCATGAGATCTGCACCTCTCTTTGACGCAGCTCCGCTATTGCGGCCGCTCCGTTGAAGTGATGCCCGTCGTCTCGCAGTCCACATGGACGGTATGGCGAAGTACGTACATGCGGACTACGTCGGCCCAGACTGACCTGGCCCGTCGTCGTAGGGGGATTGGGAAATGGCTCGCCATGACTCTCAGACATGCGGATTGCGAAAGCGGGCTGTCACCTCCTGCGACGTGCCCTCGATGCGGCTGAAAGGGCTGGACCGTGTCTTACCGGTGGTTTCCGGTGAGCGGTGCCCGGAGCTGGAGTGGAACAGTCGGCTGCCGTTGGCAAGGGCACGGGCTGAACATTGGCTGACATTAGCATGGCCAAGGGTAGAACGGTTGGTCGCACGTTGGCAAGGCTCATGCGGGAGAGTTTGGGGAAACAGTTGGCACGTTGGCAAGGCCTGGTGTGGAAACTGGCTGCACGCTGGGAAGGCTCATGCGTGAGTGGGACGAGAGTTTAGGGAAGCAGTTGGCTGCATGTTGGAAACTGGCTGCACGTTGGCAAGGCTCATGCGTGCAGGTAGAACAGTTGGCTTCCTGACGTGGAAACATGATTTTATGTCATGATTTAATGAAAGCTCTTTGCCCGCCATGGATGATCCAATGAGCAGCTGATACTTGGCGGTGCGGCTCGCGCCCAGTGCTCGTTGTCCGCATGCCCCGTCCTCGACCATTGCGATACTCAAAATGTCCTCCAGCACCTGTAACGAGCGAGACAACAATCCCTGTCCCTCAACTACCACAATACCTACCCAAGATAACTCCAACACCCGGAACGAGTAAGCCAATCCCTGTCCTCGACTATGGCAATACCCAAAATGGCCCCCCAGCACCCGCACCAACACTCGATACCCAAGAAGCCCCAGCACCCGCGATGAGCGAGCCAATACAAAACGTTGAGCCAATGCTCCCTGTCCTCACCGTCGGCCATCAGAAAAAGTTGCCGCCAGGCACGGTGACAAAGACGGCCGTCAAGGCACCCCCCAGCACCAGCGAGACCAGGACGGCCTGCACAAAGATGGTGTCCTGGATCTGCCGCAGCGCCGGCTCCTGGATCCACACCTCGCGGTCAAAGACCTTGCGGACCACGCTGCGCTTCCTGTACTGGACGACCCAGGGCTCGTCCTCGTAGGTGTTGTCGTACCCAAACGACCGGTAGCTGTGCGCGCCCTGGGCCTCGCCGCCGCCGCCGCCGCCGTCCTGTTCGAAGAGCTCCCACGGCCGCACGTGGCGGTGGTGCATGCCGTGCAGGACGACGCACATGCCCTTGTACGCCGCGAACAGCGTGCAGATGCCCAGTACAAGGGCCACGCTGGCCAGCGCGCGGTAGCCACGGCCGACCTTGCTCAGCGTGATGAGCACGCCCGTGGCGAGGCCGCCGGCGATTAGGCCCGAGCCGAGCGCGCGCGCGAAGAAGACGCGCGCCGGGTTGCCGTTGCAGATGGACCAGCGGACGAAGTTGGGGTGTGCCTGGCGGCGGAGCGACGCGTCGACCGTCTTGAAGATGATGCGGAGGGCGCTGGGGTGCGTCGTGTTGGCGAGGGCGTGGATCGCCGCCTTTCTCTCCCACGAGGCGAGGTTGAGCTGTCGCGGGGACCCCTCCCCGATGTATGTCGCGATGACACGGCTGACCTCCTCGCGGAACGGCTGGATAGTGACTGCGACGTCGTTAGCCTGCCGTGGCACCAATCTCGCAGCAGAAGCGCGACTTACAAGGCGGCTCCACGCCGGCCGACGTGTAGGCCTCGGCGGCCAGAAACCGGTGTATGTACGCGGCTGACGACGGCAGGCAGCGCGGATCCGTGCGGGATGAGGCCGGCAGCCGGCGAGTCCCGCCGCTGAGAGGCGTGTGCGGCGGCGTGTCGAAGGGGTTCGCGGCGGCCGTCTCGCGGGGGTGCTTCTCGAAGGCGGTGCCCTTGAAGATGCCGGCGGCGCGGGGGTCGGGCCGCATGCTCTCGGCCTGGTTCTTGCGGATCTTGGCGACGGCGTCGTCCTCCATGTCCTGGGTCCATTCCGGGGCGAGGGCCAGGTCCACCGTGTCGGCGTAGTCGAAGCGCGTGACGTAGTTGCGGTACCAGAGCCAGAACTGCAGGTTCTCGGCCCCGTGCTCGATGTAGACGAGGTAGTTCATGAAGTCGCGCACCGTCATGGGCTGCGTCCGGCGCGCGTCAGTTGGCCGTGCCGTGCGCGCGGGGGAGCGTCGTGGCGGGAACTCACCGGACAGGCTCCGCCGCTCATGAGGTTGTCAAAGGACAAGGAGTCGGGGATGCCGCCCGAGCTGCCGGAGCTGCCGGACCGGACTGAGCCCTCATTCTTGACATCGGCGAGGGAGTCGCGGCTCGAGAGCGAGGCCACGTATTTGGGGCGTGTGTAGGTGAGGGAGAATGGTCTGCCCATGGTGTCTGGAACGGGGCCGTGGGACGAGCAAGTGTTGGGGTTTCAGGAGGAGCAATGATTGTGAACACAGGCCGACCGGGAGGGGCCATGAGGACTCGCTCAGTTATAGCCTCGTAAGTACGGTCGTGGTGAGCACGCTCGCACGCCAGGCCGACGCCCAAGAGGGACGGACAGGGTATCCTGCATGGGATGGATGCATGGGATGCATGGGATATCGACGTGTGGACGTTGTGCGAGCCGCCGAGCCGCCATCCGAACTCGCATCACCATGCAAGGGGCCACCGGGCTGGCCAAGCAAAAGCCACGACGTGCGTCCCAATGCCGCGGGCAGGCCCAGGTGGGTGTGGTGGAGTAATCTGGCGATGTCAACGGCAGGCAGATACGGCCGTGGAGGCGAGATCGAGACGGACGACGTGACTGGGCAAACGTGACTGGCAAGGACACGGCTGCGCAAGGACGTGACTGGCACGGATGTGACTGGGCGAAAGAACTGACCGGTTGGTCGCAGTGTTCCAGACGCTTGATCTACCTGTTCTTTGTCCCCAGTCTCGCATCATTCGCTCCAGTCTCGCATCTATCCGGTCCCTCTCGAATCACATCCGCCCTGGTATCCGTCTGCAGTCCCTCTCGAATCAAATGCTGCAGTCGCGAATCACATCCCAAGCCACCTCGGCGAGCACTCCCAGGACGTCCCTTTTCAGAGCCCGAGCACGCATAGAGTATTGAACCGGACAAAGAAAGAAAGAGAAAAGAACTCGGCCGGGCCGGGGGGGCAAGACGCAGCCGCATGCACCGCTCTCAGAGCGTGCGCTGACGCAAGGCCCGAGCTGTCACCCAGCCAGCTATCAAGCTGTCACCCCAGTTATCAAGCTGTCAGCCAGGGTGCCCCATCTGTCACCCAGCGAGCGCCCGATCTCCGATGCTTGCAGGACGACCAGGGTGGCCCCATCGTCCCGTGGGCGCCGAATCCAGCGTGCCTCTGCGGATATGGGAAAAAGAAATGGCACCGGTCCAGCACCATCCGGTTTTCAGCTGCCATTTTCGGCGTCGTCACCGCGAGGCAGCCTCCATGGAGAACTGGAACTGGAACTGGTGACGATGTGTGTCAACCCAAGTCGGGATTTCCGAGTCGTTTTCTTCAGCAGAGCCGTGATTGACTGCGGTGAGGGGAGCGACACCGTTGGCAAGTCGATCTCCCATGCCCACTGTACTCGTAAGTGACGTGCTTGCTCGTTTGGGGCAGTGCATCCTGGCTGGAAGCGAGATGATCGGCGCCAGTCTCGGAAGGGCCAAGGTCGGGCGACAGGGGCAGGGAGGGATGGGTAGAGATAGCTTGGATGGCTTGGATGGGTAGGGATGGGTAGGGGGTAGGCCGCGGAAGACGCTTGCTTCTGCGATGCATGCAAGACGCACCCTGGACTATTGAAGCCAGACTCGCATCACAGGCTACGGACTACTCCGCATGCGAAGAGAGCGGCCGCAGCAGGGACCAGCGACATCGGCCGTGTGGTGGTTGGTGGTTGGCGGCCGGTGACTGGTCGTCGAAAGAGCATTGCGTGAATGAAGACGGTGAATCGCAATGTCCAGCGCCCTACCCGAGACACGGTTCAAGTCTGTCTGACCCAATATGGCTGCTTCAGATGACGGTTCGTCCCGCGGAGGGTCGAGGTCGACGGCACGGGGCGCCCTCTGTTTGCCCGTGTCTCAGCGGACACGACTCGAGTGAAAACGCCTCTGGACTCGAGGGGAACCGCCCTCTGGACTCGAGGGAAAATGTCCTCTGCTGCACGCGAGGGAAAACGTCCTCGAGACGCACTCGGCCCCACGCCCCCAGCTCGCCCGCCGCCGCGCGATTGGCCGGAGAGCCTCGCCGGTGTCCAGGCCCGTGTGAGCGGCGGCTGGGCGAGCCCTGCAGCTCAGCATTCAATGCTCGTTGGTCACGCAGGCGTCGTTGCTTCTGGGGGGCGACGATCCCATGGAGCGGCAGATTTGTGCTTCATATGGTAGACGAGATCAGAACAAGAGCGCAGAGACCGCAGCCGCGCCCGTCCGGATGCCACAGGCAGAGACGCCGCCGCCCAGCCCGTCTGAATCGGCGGCCCCCCATGTCGTCGTCGGTTTACGCGGGCGGCACGCCATGCTCGGGCTGTTCCCCCGCCAGCCGCCGGCTCCTCCTCACCGCTGGCTGGCCGCGCGCGGCTCTCGCCGAGGCGTCCTGCAGCAGCCGTGCGCGCTGCTCCCTCTGCCGTGCCCTGGGTTGTCGCCTCGACGGCCGCTGGCTGGGGGAGACGCGATCAAGCAACGGCTGCTCGTCGCGCGAGCCCGAGCCCGAGCCGCCTCGCGCACGGGCGCGTCGAGGCTCTGGCGTCGAGAGCCGTTGGCTTTCGTCCGCGCCGGTGCCTGGAGGACGCCGTCAGTCGCGCGGCGCAGATTCCGCATACGACGGGGACATCACTCACCGTCTGCCAGCCAGAGCCGCATTTTGGTCTTCCAGTTGGCATAGTACTGGTCGAGGCGGTCCTGCTCGGCCTGCGCCTCTGATGATTCGTCGCGGGACGGGCATGACGAGCAGGTCAGAGCGTCGTTGTACGCTCGAAGATTCGCTTCCGTGAGCTCCATGCTCGGAGGTGCTTGTCAAGAAACTCGCTGGACTGGAGAACGCCGTCGTGCACGGTGGAGGTTGTGGCCTGTTGCGGTCGAGGCAATGCAACAGACGGGGCGTGCCGCTATCAACTCCTGGCTGCCTGTTGCGACAACATCAGCCCGCATGCAGGCTCGAGGCCCGATTTGCGTCTCTCCCACAGGATGCCTCCGCGAGTATCTTGCCCATGTCCGTGGCCCCAGCCCTACGGCGGTAGCAAGACGACCGACCCCAGCTGCCCCGGGTTTCCCACGCATCACATGGACCCCGAAACTTGTAGTACGACACGCGCTTGGACCCAATCTCAGGCGAATGACGGCCATGCCAATCCCAAACTACTCGCAGCACCAGAGACAACATCTGCGCGGTTTGCATGCATGCACGAGCAGCCACTGATGCAATGACTCTAGAGCAAACCACGCCGAACCACTCGGGCAGCAACCTGGGCCGCCTTGCCAGAAGCTCAGTTAGGTGGAGCAGGGGAATGTGTGCCCCTCTCGGTGCTCAACGAGTGTTCTGGAACCCAATTGAAGTCACCAACACAAGCGGCCGTAATGCGCGCAACACCTTGACGCCAACGGCTAGCCCGATGTGTGTGCGATGTGTACGAAACAGCGAAAGTGCGTTTTTGATGCTTTGGCGACAGCAGTTCCGGCCAACCACCAACGGTGTAGGGTAGTGGCTGCGGCTCTCATGGGCAGAGAACGCGGGGTAGCCTCTGCAAAAATTCAGCGCGTACGAGTACGGCGGCGGCTTGGCGGCGGCTGTCATGCCCGTGACTATAACAAGTCGATAGGTAAGTATTGAGATACGACGAGAGACGGCGTGTTGCGTATTGTGCTGGTGTGTTGGTGCGGGCGATGTAGCTGCTGCGACGTGTCGGCCAGTCTCGCCAGTCTCGCCAGTCCATCCTCATCCACCGCCTATCCACCGCCCATCCACCGCCCATCTTCCTCCCCTCCCCAAAGCCCTCGCGCATGTTGACGTTGGCTCCAGGGTCGCGTTTTGGGGATCTTTGCACGGAGAGTTGGTTCCCGAAGCGCTAGCTGCCAATGGGAGGGGCTTGAGCGGGGCGTTCCGTCCATGTTCCCCAGCGAGAATGTGTAGATGCTTCTGGCTATCCTCCAAAGACGACACTCGGTCCATGGCACGTACAGGGGTCATGTCCAACAAGATGCTGCGCTGTCGTTGCCTTTATTTATAAAAGCATGCTCCTTTAGCACTGCCAACGGGATGGCAACTTCTATGCGCGTGGCGCCTCTTTTAACCCTCAGTGCGCAAAGGAGAAGATGACGCCTTGGATTACACGCTAACTCAACAGCTCGTCCTTGCCTAGCAGCTTCGCCATGGGGTCGTTCGTGACCGTCCTCTTCCGGCGGTATTCCTCCATCTCGGCCTCCGTCACCCCGTTGAGCATTTCCTCCCGAGTGCGCTTTTTGGCCTTGCCCTCTTCCCGCTCCGCTTGGGCGGGCTCCCCATCAGCCGCATCTCCAGCCTCCTCGTCAGCCGCATCGCCAGCTGCGGGAGCGCCCTCGATGAGGTTCGCCCCGGTCCTTTGGCGCTCGGCGGCCTCCCACGCCTCCTTGCCTTCCTCTCCGGTGCAGTAGCTGTTTTTGATGAACGAGTGACAGCACCCGTAGCCCCATTTGAAGTTTGACCACCAGCTGCCCCAGACAGATGTGTGGTTGTTTATCAAGACATCCTCGGCGTACTTGGACTTGGCTTCCTTCCGAGGCATGCCCTTGATCAAGCCGGCCTCGTCGTACTCGACGAAAGTCTCCGACTCGGTGATCATCATGCTGCGCAGGGATGCTGGCATCTGCTTCTGATCGCCTCCACCGTACTTCTCTAGCAAGAGTTTCTCGCGTTCCGCCCGTTTCCTCTCTGCTTCTTCTTCCTCCTTTTTCCTGTAAAAGGCCCCCGCTGTCGGGTTGGCTTGAGGATGCTGTGACGTGTCGCCGGCCTTCTCTTGTGCCTCCCAGGCGTATCGCTGCGCTTTCTCGAACTCGCCTGCCTCGCCGGATGACCTCATGAAGCCCTCCTCGGCGAACAAGTCCGCCGACTTGCCTCCGGTTGCGCCACTGTCGACGAGGGACCGCGTCTTTGGGTCGTACTTTGCAGATTCTAGATCGAGGTTGAGGAGGTATTTCGCCGTGTCCTCTCGTATTCTGAGCTGCCGCGTTGCTGTGCTCTGATGCTTGCTCATGTCGTTCTCCTCGGCATACTTGTCGCCCTCATCCTCCGCGTCATCGGCATTCGTGGCTTTCTTCGCTTCCCTGCGCAACTCCTCCATCTCGTTGAATTCCTGAACGACGTTGCGGTATTCCTTGGTGTCGTAGCCGTTCCAGCGATCTCGCTTCGCATCCCAGCCGAGGTTGACGTCTTGGATAACCTCGTCCGCCTGGATGTCCCTGCCTGTCCACTTGGCACCCTTCGCTCGTGGGCGACTTAGGCAGTCCTTGGCCTTGTGCGTCATGGAGCCGCAGTTTTCACAGGCTCCCTTCCGGTACTTCGTCGCGGCAGGCCCGGCCTTCTTCCCTCGATCGTACCATTGCGACTGCTCGGTTTTTTCCTCGCGTCGCTGATGCCTGAGGTAGTCGGCATCGTCGCCTTCGTCGCCGGCGTAAAACGGCCGTTTGCTGATGAACGAGGGGATGTAGACGTTCTCTTCTTTCGATGCCGCACCCGGCTCGGGCTTTCGTGGAGGCGGCGGCGGCATGACGGGTGGCCGTGATCTGATCTTGTCTGGGTCGTGATTGTGTGTGGGCCGTGATTGTCTGTGACGGAACCGCGGAAAGAAAGGACCAGACTAACGCTCCAGGACAGTCATTGGAGTCGCCACAACGTGGGCTTGTAGGTGGAGTGCATGCATGTCGGAATGTCATCTAGAAAGCTTATCGCCACGTGACCTCGCGATGATCCGAATCTGGGGGGCGCGTCATTGAGGTAACATTTGGGACACCGAACCCGCACTCAACCCCATCAACCCGTCACGACCCTTACGCTTCTGGCGGAGGAACGCCCGGCAGCTCTCAGGCTGTATCTGATGGAGCTGCACGCCGACAAGCATGGACTTGTTCCGCGTCAGGCTGAATTGCATCGATCATTACCAGGCGACACCGTCGCGTTATGACCCTCAGCTGCGCAACGATGTTCGCCCTTCTCAGCTGTCAAAGGGCCCCAAGGTGCCCGTTGTGAGGATTTTTGGCTCGACAGAGACGGGACAAAAGGTCTGCGCCCACGTCCACGGCGCATTTCCGTACCTGTACGTCGAATACCAAGGCGGGTTGGCTCCAGAAGAAGGTCCGTTACATCCTCGCGTGCGAACGATCGTGTTGCTGATCGTCTGTAGTTGGTCTCTTCATCTACCGCCTGCATCTCTCCATTGATCATGCCCTGGCGGTAAGCTATCGGCGCGATCAATATGGAGACAACGCCACCTTCGTCGCCCGCATCACCCTGGTCAAGGGCATCCCTTTCTATGGCTTTCACGTTGGCTACCGCTTCTTTCTCAAAATATACATGTTTAATCCCATTGTAATGACACGGCTGGCCGACCTTTTGCAACAAGGTGTCATCATGAAACAAAAGTTCCAGCCTTACGAAGCGCACCTGCAATACCTCCTCCAGTTCATGGTCGACTACAACCTGTACGGCTGTGACTACCTGGACTCGTCCAAGACGACATTCCGATCGCCCGTGCCTGAGCACGACCAGGGATCCAACTCGTTGCACCTATGGCACACCTTGTCCGTACCGTCACGCGATATCACGGATGACCCGACGCTGCCGCGCGTGAGCCACTGCTCGATTGAAGTGGACATTTGTGTGCAGAACATTGCCAACAGGAAAATGGTCAAGGAGCGCCCGTTGCACCACGACTTCATTGAGCGCATTGCCCCTGTCCCCCAGGACCTGAAATATGTGTACAGCATGGCAGGGCTATGGAGTGATGAGGCAAAGAGGCGAAGACGACAAATGCTACGGCCTCAGCAAGGAAGCAGTCCATTTCCTCCCGAAGCTTTGGTGACCATGTCCGCCGATCCCCGAGACTCCCAATCACAGGGCTGGATTCACGAGAAGGAGTACCGGGAAGAGATTGATATCCAGGCCTCGCAAGAGACGGCAAACCTAAACGGCCGGGTGGTGGACTTTGGCTCATTCACAAAGCCATCGGAATTTGAGCACAATGTGAAAACTGCGCTCCAGTCCGTCGAGGATTTGTATCCATCTACACTCATGCCGGCGCTCGGTCTGTCGTCGAGCATGAGCCAATCGACCGACCCGGCAAGCAGCATCGAGGTAGATGAGGAAAAGGCTCTCGAGTTTCAGTTGGACAGCGATGTGTTCTTCCCAAACGACTCGGACGAAGAGGCGCTGATGGAGCTGGTTGAAGCCGGACACCTGGATGAAGCAGGAGACCTGGATACAGAACACCTTCATGGAGCAAGGCTGCAGGGACAAGCGGGAATAATCGCTCCATCTCAAGCTGCTGACCAGTTACACCCCTACCGGCACATCTCAGGACTTTGCCCCAGCATTATGAAAACCGGACGACTGCCGGCGATGCTGGTATCGGAAGAACTGCTAAAGGCTGCGGATGAGGAAGGCCTCATCAGCAGAGCCAGGAAGCCACACAGTCTCGGCTTTGAGAAAAGGGCAGCCCTGAAACGCAGTGGATCCGCGATTTCCAGGTTCAGCTCTCCTCCGAAACGGATCAAGAGGGAAATACAGGCCATGGCCATCAAGAACAGCATAAGGGATGGCTTTGACGTAACGCAAGCCGAGGCGGACGAGCCTGAACCTTCCAGCCATCGGCATCGCCCGTCTCCTGTTTCTAATTCGGCACATTCGAATCAGACACTCAATTTTGCGATAGTCAAGGACCAGCACGATCCAAACACCAAACTTCGCCTCAGTCAGAACATCTCACTTGCTCCGAGTCAGCGGAGCGGGATTGCCACAGTGGACAAGCAAGTGTCTTTCAGCCAGAACAGTCCACCTGCCTCGAGTCAGCGGAGCGGGAATGCCACAGTAAACAAGCAAGTGTCTTTCAGCCAGAACAGTTCACCTGCCTCGAGTCAGCAGAGCCGCAATGCCACAATAGACAAGAAAGTGTCTTTCAGCCAGGATCCATCCTCTCAAGATGTTGGGTATGAGGTCGCCTGGTGCTCGATCTCGTCTCCCCTTTCATCTCCAGGCCGCTACAAGACACCATCCCAAGCCAAGCTGCAGCAAGCAGCTGCCAGCTATTGCCGTCGTCCGACGTTGATCTTTGCACCTCCGCCGCCAGGCTTGACTGAATGCGTTGCAATGGGTGAACACAACCTGCCAGACGTCATATATCAGGATGCGTTCTACAGCAAGGAAGAGGATGTCCCAGAACGAAACCGAGAATATGCTGGCAGGGAGTATCGACTGGACAGTAACACAGTACCATTTCTCCCCCCATTCGATCCAACTGGCTCATCTCCAGGAGCGTCCGGTGTCGCGCAGGCGCCGGTCCAGGGAATAAGCAGCTTCAAGCAACAGCTCGACCAACAGCGACGCGATTGCAGCTGGAAAAGCTGGGAGTTTGCCTCGCCACCGCCTAGCTACCAAAGCGTGACGGCGTGGTTGGACGAGAAGAAGCATGCGCTTGAAACGAAGGAGAGTCACAGACCTGTAGGCCCTCCGGCATCGCTGTCCCAAATCGACGGCCCGACGCCCAAGAACAAGCACGGCTTCAAATACACCCAGAAGCAAAAGTCGACAAGCGTGGAACACGAAGTTCAGTACATGAGCACAATGAGTCTTGAGATTCACGTCAACACGCGCGGCAAATTCGTCCCCAATCCCGAGGAGGATGAGGTTCAGTGTATATTCTGGGCCTGCAAGTCGGACGAGACGGCGCGGAACACGCAGGGGTCAACTGATGCTGTTCAATCTGGGATCCTGGTGGTCTGTGCCGATGGGTTGCTCACGAGGCAAGTTCAACAGTACGCCAGGGCCGAGGTAATCGAAGAGAACTCGGAGCTGGATCTCATGGTTCGCATGGTCGAAATTGTCAAAACGCACGACCCGGACGTTTTGACAGGTTTCGAGGTTCATGGTGGCTCGTGGGGCTACCTCATTGAACGAGCCCGATGCAAGTACGATTATAACCTGTGTGACGAGTTCTCTCGAATGAAGACCAACTCTCACGGGCGGTTTGGGAAGAGCAACGACCGCTGGGGCTTCAACACGACCTCGACCATTCGCGTTACGGGTAGACACATGATCAACATTTGGAGGGCTATGCAGAACGAGCTGAATCTTCTCCAGTACACATTGGAGAATGTCGCGTGGCATCTTCTGCATCGACGCGTCCCTCATTACTCGTGGAAGACACTCACAGAGTGGTACAGGAGTGGCAAGCCCAGGGACCTGAGCAAACTCGTACGATATTACCACACACGCACCCGACTGGATATCCAGATTCTCGAAGCCAATGAACTCATCCCCAGGACCAGCGAGCAAGCGAGACTACTCGGCGTCGACTTCTTCTCCGTCTTTTCCAGAGGGTCGCAGTTTAAAGTCGAGTCAATCATGTTCAGAATCGCGAAGCCCGAGAACCTGATGCTCGTCTCGCCCAGTAGGAGGCAGGTCGGTGGGCAGAACGCGCTTGAATGCTTGCCCCTAGTCATGGAGCCGCAGAGCGCATTCTACAACAGCCCAGTCCTCGTCCTGGACTTCCAGAGCCTGTACCCCAGCGTCATGATTGCCTACAACTATTGCTACTCCACGTTCTTGGGCCGAATAAAGAACTGGCGAGGCACGAGCAAGATGGGGTTCACCGAGTATAGGCGCCAAGAAGGGCTGCTGGCCCTCCTCCAGGACCACATCAACATTGCTCCGAACGGGATGATGTATGTGAAAGTGGACGTCCGGAAGTCGCTGCTGGCGAAGATGTTGACGGAAATTCTGGAGACGAGAGTCATGGTCAAGAGCGGGATGAAGAAGGACAAGGAAGACAAGACGTTGCAGCAGCTGTTGAATAACCGCCAACTGGCCCTGAAGCTCTTGGCCAACGTCACATACGGCTACACATCGGCGTCGTTCTCTGGACGCATGCCCTGCTCCGAAATCGCGGATAGCATCGTCCAGACGGGCCGCGAAACGCTGGAGCGAGCCATCGCCTACATTCATTCCAAACCGCGGTGGGGCGCAGAGGTCGTGTACGGCGACACAGACAGTCTCTTCGTCCACTTGAAGGGGAGGACGAGGGACCAAGCATTCGACATTGGCAACGAAATGGCCAAGGCGATTACAGACATGAACCCGCGGCCGATCAAGCTTAAGTTTGAGAAGGTCTACCACCCTTGCCTGCTTCTCGCAAAGAAGCGCTACGTCGGGTACAAGTACGAGAGCAAGGACCAGGCCAAGCCGGAGTTTGACGCCAAGGGCATCGAGACGGTCCGCCGAGATGGCACGCCGGCCGAGCAGAAGATGGAGGAGAAGGCGCTCAAACTGCTCTTCGAAACCGCCGACCTGAGCCAGATTAAGAAATACTTCCAGAAGCAGTGCGACAAGATCATGCGCGGGACCGTCTCTGTCCAGGACTTTTGCTTCGCCCGGGAAGTCCGTCTGGGGACGTACTCTGACAAGGGTCCACCGCCCCCCGGGGCGCTGATCAGCACGAGGAAGATGCTCCAGGATGCTCGGGCGGAGCCGCAGTACGGCGAGCGAGTTCCCTACGTGGTCATCACGGGCGCGCCGGGAGCACGGCTGATTGACCGGTGCGTCGCGCCGGAGGACCTCCTCGCAAACCCGCACTGGCAGCTCGATGCAGAGTACTACATCTCCAAGAACCTCATCCCGCCGCTCGAGCGCATCTTCAACCTGGTCGGCGCCAGCGTCCGGCGGTGGTACGACGAGATGCCCAAGGTGCAGCGCATACACCAGGCCGCGGCCGGCCAGCGCGGCAAGAAAACGACGCTCGAGTCGTACATGCGATCGATGCACTGCCTCGTCTGCAACGCCCGGTTCGCCGACGGGGGCCAGTCGCTATGCCGGCGGTGCCGGGCCAACGTGCCTGCGTCGCTGCTAGCGCTGCAGACGCGGCTCGCGGCCGAGGAGCGCAGGTTCCAGGAGGTGCTCTCGGTGTGCCGCAGCTGCTCGGGGATGAGCCCCCTGGAGGACGTGCGGTGCGACAGCAGGGACTGTCCGGTATTCTGGACGCGGATGAAGCAGAGGACGAAGCTGGCCGGCACGAGGTCGTCGGCGGCACCGGCGATACGGGGGCTGGTCGAGGGGTCAGAGAGGGCGGCGTTGGAGTGGTGAGGGATATTGGATAGGATGCAGTCCTTTGCTTCGCCAAACATACCTTGCCACCGATCATTCTGTTGAGAGAACGAAGACACCAAAGGCCGAGCGCAACGGATGTCGTGCAAGTCGTCGAGGCTGTGTCTCAGGTCATTCATATCGTGCAGGTAAGACAAGACGGCGAGGGCAACAACGGCAAGGGCGACGACAGCTAGAGGCAACAACGGCGAGAGGAAAACCAGGAGAGGAAAACCAGGACCTGCATTCTGCCGCTATGAGAAGCCCCTGAACGATGGAATGGACATGGGACCATCTGTTCTTGGGGACCCCGACGCCGCTTTCGCCTGCCGGTTGCCAGATGCCTGGCGTTCCTCCACCTTCGTGTTTTCTGACTTCTGGTCAGGGGTCTACCGTCACCCAACAATCACTCTTCCTGGGTCACCTTTGCACGGGCCCCATGTCTAGAAGATGAACATCAACTAAGGAACGAAGGAAACGCTACCGAAAGGGGCTCCGGGATGTTGAGGCAATGCGTATCTGGCAAACAACAATGTCTAACGAGCATCCCTCTAACATCCATGACTCCGCAGTTCCTTGTGTTTGGCAGTGCCCAGGATAGCCAGATGCGCAGAACCCGATGCTCCAGTTCATGCACAAGCTGATGCTCCCCAGCTCACGCAGCTCACCACTCAGCAGTTCCCCTTTGTGACGACGACGTTCCAGTTCTCAACATGGAAGACCTGGCCAGCGACGGAGCTTGCCGAGTTCTTGGCGCACTCATTCACTACGCGACTGGTGGCATAGGCGATGAGCGGAAAGCTCCACAGCGTCTTGGGCTCCAGGTCCTGCAGCGAGTCAGTCGAGCAACGGGCAACGGGTCATCGGAAGCAAGGGACATACATCGTTGCACCACCAGATGGCCGCGCCGTACGAGCAGCTCACGCGCGAGCACTCGGCCGGCCCGCCGATCAGGTACGGCTTCCCGGACACCCCGTGCAGGTAGTCGATGCCTTCCTTGATCCTGGAGGTCGAGCAGTCCCTCCAGGGCTTGCCGCAGTGGACCTGGAAATCGTCGCTGCGCTTCTCCTTAATGCTCTGCGGGCGCGGGAACTGGGCGTCCCAGTCGGGGTTCAGCTCGAGCAGCTGGGCGTGCACCTCCTGGATGGTGCCGTTGAACGGGAGGGTCGGCCCGCCGGGGAAGACTTGGAATCCCCATGTGGCTTCGCGGATGGTGCGGCCCTCGAGGGGGTTCACCGGAGCGACGAGGCCGAGGGCCTGGTCATATCAGCTTGTGTAGTTGTGAGTTTCGCGCGGTACTTACCCCGAGGGAGAGGCAGGAGAGTGCGGTGACGGCGGCGAACTTCATCTTGCTGGTGGGAGATGGGGGTGATCTGGCGAGCAGAGCATGACACGGCGCATGGCGGGTTTAAATACCCCTGACTGCGGCGAGACTCGCAAAGTGGCTCGTCTCGGGGAAGAGGATATCGCCCGTGACGCGGGGTTTATTGCTCGTGGGGGCGGGGATCGTGGCACTGTCCATCGATTCCACTGATGCGCAGTAACCCCGTGCTGGTCCGGACGCAGGTTGGGTTGAGGCTATCCACAGACGGCACAGATGGAGCGTGGACCATGGCAACAACGCTGGTGGAAACCTCGTACCAGAGAGTATGGAGTACGCACGAGCGCCATCTTGAAAGGAGAGCCAAGCCGCAGACGACATGCTTGACGGTAGCAAGTCCTGGACCGGGGCGCGTCTCGATGTCCGGGGTAATAAAGTGATGGGCCCGGGTCCTCGTGACAGATGATCTGTCGGCATGAGCAGCAGCGGACAATTCGCGGGGCACGAGGGCACGCGAGCACGCGGGCACCCTGGAACCTGGTGCCTGGTCAACGCATCCAATTGCGAGCAAATCATATATCGACGAGGAAGCACCGCCAACCGTTGGCTCGTCGCACATGGGGAACGCCGGCCTCCACCACGCACCGGCCACCAAGCCCAAGTTGCAAGGCCGCCCAGACCCGTGCCCGGTCCGTGATGTCGATGACGCGAAGCAGATGCAGGCAGCCATTTCCCGCACTGCGCTCTGGTGGCGGCGCAATGGTAGGGCTGTTCACACTGGGGATGGCGTTGGCAGGTGGTTCGCGGGAGCCGCATCTTGCCTCCGTGCTCGCCATCGACGTGGCTGAAAACGGTTGGGGGGTGCAGCGTACGTTTCACCATGACAGAAAAAGTAGTCTCCCGGTGATCAGCAAACCCTGCGGAGTACGGGCTAGTAGGGTGTGGATTCTTGGATGCTTTGACGATGACAAAAGTATTCTCCTGGTGTCAGCTGTGCCTTCGGTGGCAGAGTGGCACGGCTCAGCAAGAGGCAAGCAGACAGGTAGACAGACGGGAGACGGGCAGACAGACAGGAGACAGGCAAGAAAAGAGGCAGCTGTGCCCTTCCGGATACGGCAAAGCGCCAGGACAGCAGGATGCTCGCATCGAAACCCAGTTCACCTGACAGCCTGGGTGCAGTGAAGCCGCCACGATGTGAGCGGTACAGTGCTCCGTACGCTTTGTACACAATGTAGTAATAATAGAAACTGGGGACTGCCCAGCAACGGGGCGGGAGATGGGCATCGAGTTTCCAGAACGGGAATGCATGCCGGTCGCTAATGAGAAGAAACTGACCTTGTCAACAACCATCCCCGGAACTTGCCGTGCCCTGTTGTAACCGGACTCCTCGTGCGGTTCATTACCGCCCGGGGGAATTAGAACCGCGCCCAAGAGGATCACAGTCTTCCTCGTCTTCCTTCGCAAGCCGGCGCTGCTATTGGCGGCGCGAGGCACCAAGATGCAGCCGGCTAAGCGCAGAGGCGATGAGGGGACGGATGGACGTTTTGCCGCTGCAGCGTAAGCCGGCAGATGGAAGACGAGCAAGTACCCTGTTGGTGTTTATCTGGGCGTGCAGCGGCAGATGGGCGAGCGGGCGAGGTGCGGCGCTACGATCGGCGGGATATGCAGGGGCGATGCCGATGTTGATGAGGATGGCTCGGCGTGAGTCGCATCGCCGGCAAGCGGGCGCCATTGAAGCCCGCAGTGGTTGCGAAGCGGAAACATGAGGCTCATCAGGGGGATCAGACGTTTCGAGACAGGACGCAAAGGTAGACACCGTCAGCGACGAGCGCACTTTCGAGATGCGTGGCCATGGAGTCTTCTGGTCTCTCAAGAACGCTCGGCACTCGCATACGTGATTTCTCTGCTCTGGAAGCTGCATAAGGGCCCTCGAGATGGGTGAACCTGCTATATTAGCAAGCTGAAAGGGCAGTTGAATCCACCCCGGCTCGAAGTCCATCTGCCTCTGGGGACGGGCACCCCACTGGCATCGTTGCTACAACACGGCGACGTCCTCAACCGGTCGATGCTTCTCAACCAGCGTGCACTCGGAGGCGATGCGACAAGGCTGCGCCAAAGGCCAGCGCGGAGTCTGCACCACCGACGCAAGTCTGCTGCTATACCAGCCGTTGACGCACGCGCGAGAGCACGGCGCATCGAGTTGCTCGTCGCTCGTCGCGCGACTTTTGAGTTTTGCCCTTGTGCCCTTTGCAGGCGCGCGCAGGCTGGTGTTTGTGCACCTGCGTCTTGAACGGCCCTGTTGAAAGGCATGCAATATGCCAATACTGCATCTCAGCAGCAACGGCAAGCCTCGATGGAGCTCGGAAGTAGCGCTAACTCTGTTGGAATGAGGCGCAGCGAAACTTCAGCTGCCGTTGATGCCCCGAAAATTTGGTCAGTGGTTCGAGGACCATGACAAGATGCGCCGTTTCGTCATTGGCTGATGCAACAGCCGAGCGGTGAAGGATTGGTGAGCCCCCCGGGACTGTGGGGGAATACGAATGCTCGACGTCTCGAGTCGCATCTCGATGATGAGACGCCCAAGCCAGGATAACAGCCAGGATATCGGCCAGATAACGACGGGCAGATAACGGCGGCCAGGTAGTACGAGTACGAGTATAACCAGAACAGCATCCCATGACAGACTCGTGAGTCGTGCGAGCGGTGCCAAGGTCTGGCCGGCCTTGGCCGCAACACAAACCGCCACGGCCGCGGAGATGGCATCAACGTACTGAGTATACGAAGGGCTAAGGCGCCTGAGGCACTCCGGATGTCGCAGGAGACGGCCCATGACATGTTCGAGACCATCCATGACCGTTTGAGACGAACCGGTCGAGGTTGATGTTCGAGACTGTGCTTGGCGGCTGAGGCTTGAGGCGGTTTTTTTCCCTTTCGGTCAGCCCGTGCTGGGATAATTGTTGGGCTTTGTTTATGATCCAATGAGAGATTCTACATGGGAAGACAGCCGGACAGGTCTCGACGACACGGACCGACCAGTCTGTACATGGCCGTCTGTACGGCACCGGCGCGCGGCGTCACCGTACCCAGGACCGGATCCGGGCCGGCGACCGTGAAACTGGTAACGCAAACCATTGGATGACGGCCGGCGCGGTACGGAAACAGCAGACGCAGCAACGCCACGTGGCGAGCCGGGACCAGCAGTTCGGTTCGCGGACCACACTACGGCAATCGCTGGCTTGGTATTCTTGACGTGTTTCATGGCCGTCTGTTCCACGAGGCTCGCGGCTTGGTATTCTCGACAGGGCCGAGTCCGTTCCACGAGGCTCAGCTTGGGGGGTTCTCTGGCGGCCAGCCAAGGCCCCGGCGACGAGCCTCACGGGCGAAACCTGCCTGATCAACGCGCGACTCCTTGTCTCAAGCCTCGTGCCAATGTCGTGATAGCGCCAGGTCTCCGCGAGGCGCGAGGGTTCCACAGGCGTGGTGGCCTGCGGAGAAAAACACCAATCCGGGGTAACGGCCCGCAGACCAGACGTGCTCAGTCAGACATGCGTCAACCCATGCAGGAGCCCATGCAACGGCCGGAGATGATGATCTCGGCGCTACTCCTCGGCGGGCACGCTGTCTATTCCCTTGGCATGTCGCAAAGTGCCGCGCTGGCGGTTCCAGGTGGGAGGTGACTTGGGTGAGTGTCAAGTGTCTGACAGATCGGATCAGTCGGAGGGGGGATGGCGCTGAGCTGGTGGAGGCTGTGGCCCGTTGGGGCTTGGGGCTTGGGGCTTGATAAGGGATGTCCCCATCGGGGCGGCCTAGACTGCGCCGCGGCCAATCAGGCGCGCTGCGGGAAATTCTTCAGCAGCCACGGCTGGCGACGGCCGTTTTGGCGACGAGCCGTTGGGGCCCTGGTGGCGAGTTGTGCTGACGCCGTGAGTCGTGCCCGAGGCGCCAGCCAAGAGCTGCAACGCACTGCACGGTTTGGCCGAGATGAAGATGGCATGGCGCGGCAGCGTGGATCGAGGGCCTCGCCACAATCGACAGTGGGTGTCGATGCTGGAATCTTGGGTTCCCCAGGCCAGGGCTGCCTCCGTTCTGCTTCGACGCCATCATCGGCGCCATTTCATCTGGCGCCGGTGCGCCGAGCGCCCTTGTCGAGGCCAGGATGAGCGCGCTGGTCCGCCGAGCCGCGGCACGCAGAGGAGGCGCTCGACTTCGGGCGCAGATGCGCGCCGCGATGGGGTTGACGTCTGTTGCGTTGACCGTGGGTTGACCGTGGGTTGACCGTGGGTTGACCATGATCGTGACTGTGCCCGTGACGTTGACCGTGATCGTGACTTCCCGTGACCTCGACCGTGACCGTGACTTCCCGTGACCTCCCCGTGACCTGACCTGGCCTTTGACAACTCCACCCCCGCGTCGTCGTCGGGCCCTGCTCGACCGAAGAACCAGCCAGTCCCCGCCGTGTCATGGGCAATGCCACCGGTTGCAGGGTGCGACTCGCGAGCGCAGCGCCTCAGCAGTGAGCACATCGGCAGGGAGACCATAGCGACGGCAGTGCTCCGTCGTCCGTACTCGCACCGACTCCCGGCTTCCAGCGCTGAGATCCTCCGCCACTCACAGCCATCGCCTGCGGCCCATGTGGCGCCCCGGCTAGCCACCACGGAAACCAACCTCATCCACCACTGACGCTGGAAATGTGCCAAGGTGGGCTCCCAGGCTTTCTTTAGCACGATTAGCTGCTCCTCGCTCGTGCCGGGGGAGGGGGGGGCGACAGAGGCTTGCGGCTTCTTCCTTGTTCAACAATATCGCCCAACGTACTCGTACGGAGCAGCCGGGGTCCATCTCTCCTCTGCTCCATCGCTCCCGAGATCGCATCCGTGGGTATATCAGCTCCGGGGCGGCATCGCATCCGCATCCGCATCCGCTTCGCATCCGCGCACTCGCTCGCTGTCCCGCTGTTGACGTGACGACGACGGCGCACGAGGACAAGACGCCGTCGAGCTGGAGCCAGAGCTGTGACATTGCCGTTCGCCCGACGCCGCCCACTTCCCGCCCAGCGTCATCACCATTCACAACTGTCGGTCGAGGACCAGACTGAGCAAATCGACGCACCACGGCCACGGAGGCGTCCTGACCATTGGACCACGGCGTCCTGACCATCCCTGGCGGCGATAACACGCGGCAATAACCCCGGCGGCAACTTGGAGGCAGCTCTCGGATCCTGCAATTGGATGGGAGTGCTCGACTAGCCGCCTGTCTGTCGCCTTTCATCAACGGCCTCCCTGCCGACACCATATTTGCTAGCGACTCTGCATACGGCAAGCCTCGACCTTTGCATACGACAGCTTCGACCTTTGCATTCGACAGTTCTGCATACGCCAGTCCTACATACGACAGTTCCTGCATACGACAGTTCCACCCTTTGCAGCGGCCAAGCGGCGCTGCAGCAGTAACAAAGACCAAGATGCTGTCCAACCCCCTCCAGCGATACTCTCCCTACCAGAATCCCGCCGCCGTGTCGGCGTACAACCACCACCTGCACCAGGCTCACATCAACGCCACCGCGAACGCATTCGGCGCGTTCGACCCGGCCCCCAGCTATGCATTCCAACAGCTCGAACATGGCATGCCCGTCGCCGTGGCCGTCCCTCCCATGCCCGACCCCGGGCCTCACCCGGACCAGAAGCAGCAGCAGCCTGCGGCCTCCACCAGGTCGGGGACGTCGGGCCCGGTCAGGCGGAGGATCAGCAGAGCATGCGACCAGTGCAACCAGCTGCGGACGAAATGCGACGGACGACACCCCTGCGCTCATTGCATCGGTACGTGCCGCCCGTCGCCGAGGGCGCTCCCTGACCTCGCTAACCCCCTCCCTCCAGAGCTCAACATCAGCTGCGAGTACATGCGCCAGAAGAAGAAGCGCGGCAAGGCGTCGCGAAAGGACCTGGCCGCGAGGGCCGCCGCGCAAGTCGATGGCCCTCCTTCGCCGCTGGGCGACGGCGGCAATCCCCAGGCAGCGACGGAGCAGGCAGATGCCTTGGCGGGCATCCCTCAGGGACATGACGTGTCTCGACGTACAAGCAACGCCGAGATGACGGGCGCTCGGTCCGACGTCGACTTCCAAAGTCGCCACACCAACGCCTCCAGCGAGATGTCGGACCAGTCTCATCTCGCCGATGACGCCCACATGGACAGGGCCGCCATGGAAGACGCTCAGTCGCTCGACCTCAACAGCTACGGCAGGCTCCATACCGGATACGACAGGCAAGGCATGGGTGGCGGCGGCATCATGACCAGCCCGGCATACTCCAACGAGCCCGGCATGCCCGGATATCCAAGTCTGTCGTTTGGACTCGTGCCGCAGAGTCCAGCCGGCTTCAACAGCGGTGCCGGCTTCCGAGTCGGAAACAGCCCTATGAACGGGTACACCATGGCCGGCGGGACGTCTCCCGGCTGGGGGCTGCCGATGCCATCGTCGCCTGACCAGTATCAAACACTGGTTGCTCACCAGCACAACTACAACCACGCCAACCTCCGATACCCCGTCCTCGAACCTTTACTTGCTCATCTAGGTGGCATAATACCCATCACCCTGGCCTGCGACCTGATGGACCTGTACTTTTCCTCGTCCTCGTCCGCTCAGATGCACCCCATGTCGCCTTACGTG
This sequence comes from Tolypocladium cylindrosporum, assembly GCA_024340765.1. NCBI lineage: Eukaryota > Fungi > Ascomycota > Sordariomycetes > Hypocreales > Ophiocordycipitaceae > Tolypocladium > Tolypocladium cylindrosporum. The sequence continues at coordinate 37,349 of JALHCC010000070.1, forward strand.
CTCGGCTTCGTCTTCAGGAAAAAGGCCTTTCTGCACCCGACCCGGCCGAGGAAATGCCAGCCGGCGCTCTTGGCAAGCATGCTATGGGTGGCCGCCCAGACGAGCGACGCTCCTCTGCTGACGAGTTCGCCGTCGGCTCGGACCAAGATCTGCCAGAGGCTCTTGGACCTCACCGTGCGGCTTCTCAAGCCCCTGATTCACACCCCAGCGGGCGAGTCCTGCTCGACGTCGGGTGCTGGCATGGGGGCGGTGGCCCTTGGCGGCCTGGGCGTGGCCATGCCCGGCTCCGTCAGCATGGACGCCCTGACGGGGGAGTACGGAGCCTTTGGAGCTGCCGGCCACCTCGACGATGTGGCGACCTACGCCCACCTGGCCACCGTCGTCTCCGCCAGCGAATACAAGGGAGCGAGCCTGCGATGGTGGAACGCCGCCTGGTCCCTGGCCCGTGAGCTCAAGCTTGGCCGCGAACTCCCTCCAAATGAGCCACGGCCGAAGCACGAGAGGAACGAGGCCGAGCATGACGGTCTGGACGAGCACGACGCATGCCGAAACAGCTCCGGCCTCGTGACTGAGGAAGAACGAGAAGAACGACGGAGGATATGGTGGCTGGTCTACATCGTGGACAGGCACTTGGCGCTGTGCTACAACCGCCCGCTGTTCCTCCTCGATGTCGAATGCGCAGGCCTCCTGCAGCCCATGAGCGACACCGCCTGGCAGGCTGGGGACTTCAAGAGCTGTCCCGAGAGCGACACCGCCTGGCAGGCCGGGGACTTTGAGAGCTGTCCCGAGAGCAACCCCGACGCCAGTGCGCCGCGCCCCGTCTCCCAAGGCTTCGGAGCCCAGGGCACGCGGGCCAGCGGATCTCAGTTTGAGTGCTCAGGCCACAGCATCTTTGGCTACTTCCTGCCGCTGATGACCATGCTCGGCGAAATAGTCGACCTGCATCACGCGAAGGACCATCCCCGGTTCGGCCTGGGCTTTCGCGGCGCCCACGAATGGGACGACCAAGCCGCCGAGATTCGCCGCCATCTCAACGTCTACGAGCAGAGCCTGAAGCGGTTCGAGGAACGGTACCTGCCGAAGCCGACGGACGGAGGCGGCAAGGGAGACCAGGGCCGCGGCGAGGCGGTTGAGAACCCGGCGGCCATGGATCCGAGCAGCCCGTCAGCGCAGTCGGTCTACACCAACGCCTCAACGCGCAAGACGGAGAGCGAGATCCAAGCCCGCATCGTGCTGGCGTACAGCACGCACGTCATGCACGTGCTGCACATCCTGCTGGCCGGCAAGTGGGATCCCATCAGCCTCCTCGATGACAACGACCTGTGGATCTCGTCTCAGGAGTTCATCACGTCGACGAGCCATGCCGTCGCCGCCGCCGAGGCCATCAGCCAGATCCTCGAGTACGACCCGGGCCTCGAGTTTATGCCCTTTTTCTTCGGCGTCTACCTGCTGCAGGGGTCGTTTCTGCTCCTCTTGATCGCCGACAAGCTGCAGTACGAGGCGTCGCCGAGCGTCGTCAGGGCGTGCGAGATTATCGTGCGGGCGCACGAGGCGTGCGTGGTGACGCTCAGCACAGAGTACCAGGTATGCTGAGGCTCCTTCCTCCCTCCCCCTCCCTCTCTACCTCCCTGACTCGTTATCTCGTGCTGACGCTTCGATAGCGCAACTTTAGCAAGGTCATGCGCAGCGCCTTGGCCGTCGTCCGAGGCCGGGTCCCCGAGGACCTCGGGGAGCAGCACCAGCGCCGGAGGGAGCTCCTCAGCCTGTATCGATGGACCGGCGACGGGACGGGCCTCGCGCTGTGAGGGCGGGGCTCACTCTGTGGGCGGAACGGGCTCGCTGTGAGGGCCGAATTAATGTCGATGATGAAGGGATCTTGGCACGAGCATATGGGAGTGTCCTTGGAGTTTTGGAAGTGTTTGACGATACAGAGCAGGTCTAGAAGGCTGTTGCGTCACGGAATCGGGCGGGACGTGCCGCCTTGGGGCAGTTGGCCTCGACTTGTCTAAGTCTTTATATCAACTTGCACACTCGTTTCCAGGTTCTGCCACTTCTAGTTTCCAGTCTGGTCCCTTTCTAGTCGTGCCCCTTTTCCAGTCGTGCCCCTGACACGCCTGTCGTGGGTGTCTTCCTCCAAATAGCCATGTTGTCGCCCAGCAGTGGACGCGCCCTCTTCGCCGGGGTGCATCTGGACTGCCCACGTAGCATCAGCGCCAGCACCGCCTGCAACTCTCATCGTCTTCGCCTCCCCTTGTCCTTTGCCCCCTCGAGCGCCCACGTCCAGTACCGCGTGCCCGAGGCGGCCGTCGCCGTGAAGCACGGGTAGTAGGCATTCTCGTGCGGCACAAACGCCCTCGCAGCCTGCCAGTTCTCCGGCGCGGGGGAATACACCGTCTCGCCGTCCTCGCGCCGGCCCTTGACGTGGAGCGCTGTGATGTCCCTGACGGTGAGGAAGGTGCTTTGCTCGGTATCTATCGCGTTTGTCACGACGGACGTCGGTCTGGAGTCGATGTCGGGGGGGGATCCTGCCCAGGCGGCTTGTCCGGCGGCTTCGGCACTGTCTTCATAGTCGATGGGGGGTTTGGCCTTGAAAATGCCTGCTGACGGGACGGGGTGGCGCTTGATGTAGTCAAAGGCGGCGAGGAAGCCGTCTAGAGAGCGCTTGATGTCCTTGTAGTATGCCTCGTCGCCGAACGGGGGGTAGTACGACGCGAGCGTCCCCGCGGAAACGTCACACGCCCATATCCGCGCCGCACAGCCGAAGAATGTCACGGCCCAGACCCGGTCCTGTCCGTCGGCTCCCAAGGTGGGCACGTACTCGGCGCAAGCGGCGTAGGCCCGCGCCTCGAGCTGCGCGAGTTCGTCCCAGCTGGCGTGGGCCTTGGTCCCCTCACCGGTCAGGACGAGCGTCAAGGTTCCCCTGCCCTTGCGGAACTTTTCAACGGTGAGGTCGACGCGCGGTTGGGTGTGGTGGTGTTGGTGGGCTGCCGGTGGGGGCTCCGCGGCGACGACCCATGTCTTCCGGTCAGCGAAGATGTACTTCGAGAGGAGGAAGTGCCAGAATTTGCGGGCGGCGTGCTCGTCGTTGTGCAGGGCGGAGGTGCGGAGGGCGCTGAGCGGAGGGGAGGAGAAGTCGATGGGCATGGCGGTTCGAAGGCCCTTTGGATAGGGGTGTAAGACTGAATCAATATGGCCGAACGAGGCGCAACATGTTTCTATCCTGGGATAGGTATCAGGCCTCAGGCCTCAGTGTCGAGATGGAAGCAATTTGCCTTCTTCTTGTCAGGCAGCCATGATGCGTGAACGCAGCAGTCCAACCACATCCCATACACGTCCAACCAACATGCAGATGCGGCCATCCCTGCACAGAGCTCTGAGACGATAGGGCTCGCACATGCTGCAGGTCGCAAATGCTGCAGGTCATGAGTAGTTCGCAACAGCTACATGGCCGTAAATGAGCTGCACTCGCAAATGGTTCGCAAGAGCCGCATGGTCGCAAACGAGCTGCAGGTCGCAGCGCTGATGGTCGACGGCAGCACTTCCGGCAAGGAAAGCCTGCCGCCGGGCCAGGCCATTGTGCACCGTTCAGCCGAGTGCCATTCTGGCAGGCATTCGACTGTTGCCACTCCGAGCCAAGGGGAAGACAGGCGACTTCGAGACAGAATCCTGCCGAACACAACTCGGACTCGTCAGCAACGGCGCCAACGAAGGGACAAGACGGCATGCGGGGAGGGAGCAACGAAGCAGGCCCCGGGCCCCGGGCCCAGGGCCGCGTAGGTCGAGACTAGGATTTACGGAGAAAAAAAGCACGCAGGGACATGCAGCCACGCACTGAGTCACCGTGCGTTCACGGCAGATTCGGTCGTCACGTACCGCGACTTCCAGCACTGGAGAATGCCAAATATGTTTGCCGAGTGGATGCGTGCAGCTTGCAGGTCGCTCATCGGCTTCACTTCTTAGTGCCGACGGAACGGGAGGACACAAAACGTCGTCTTTTGTGTGTGCATGGTGACAACTGACGACCATTTTCTCAACTGTGGTTGGCACTAGTTCACGGTCACGAAGTCGGTCAGGAGGGGCATCCACTCACCGACCTGCTGCCTGTCTTGCCCACGACGACGGTCCAATGAGATGCGCGCCGTCACCGGTACTTGTATTTATCAGGAAATACGACCGTGCATCAGGACTTCTCATTGCAGACGCTGCGTTGGGCGTGTGTACATCCAGGTCACCAGGGAAGCGGGGCGCGACCTGATGTTTTCACACTGCCGGGATGGCAAGGCATTTCCGCGGGAGCGCGTGGTGTGTGGCAATCGGCGTGGGCAATCGGGTCGGTGCGAAACTTGGGATGCTTTTCGTTTCGTTTGCCGGTTCTTGAAGCAGAATCTCAAAACACCTCATGCCCAATCGGTTCCATGGATCTTGTCTCGTAGAGCGGTACTACTCTCCGCCTTGTGGCAGCCTGGCAGGCGGAATGGATGCGCATGAAAGGAAAACCACCACTGAACGCCTGACAAGCAATCAAGACAATCGTCGGAGCCTCGATTGGATGAGATGTGGGCCATCGTGCCCGAGGCCACGCTGCACTGCAGGCTGCTCCCCTCTTCTTGACTGTTCTTGTGCGATGCCATCCTCATCAACTCCAGCTCCCAGTGGCCAGTCGGTACATCGTTTGACGGATGCACCTCACCAGTCTTGGGTGGCGTCAACCAAGGATGGCTTTCCGCCCGCATGATCCAGCGCTTGCAGCTCAGTTGTTTTCATTCCATCTATCGCTTCTGTAAGTGGCTGCATCTCGGGACAAGGACGTATACGCACCTCGCTGCGCATTGCGGGCAAAAGTAGAACAAGGTAGTTCCCTCATCGGCACTCCTCAACTGCAGGGCCGTGTAGCGGACTTCCTTGGCGCCGCACTTTCGGCACGAGTCCTCTGTTGTGAGCCAGGTGTCAGTGGCTGCCATGTGCTGCACTTGCTGCGTCGTGCCTCGCTTCCGGCGCAGTTGAGACGGGAAATCGCTGGTCGATGAGGTGGTGACTGTGCCGATTCGTGTGTCTGGGCGGACCGGTTAGTGCACCGCAAGGTCTGACGAGGCGGCGTCTAATACTCTTGTTCGTCGACCCGCAACAATCGCACTGGATGATTGGATTCGGAGAGACATCGAGGGCGGTTCCACAAGGACCACAAAATTGGATGGCCATTTTGGGGTATGGTGGAGGATGCGGGGCACAGCAGATGGGGATGGATGGTGGAACACTATCTTAGTATCCCTCTTGTATCCCAGCCAGACGAGGGGCGCTACACGTTTAGAGACGCTTCTGGATGCAACAGACTAGATGCCAAAACTCCAGAGAGGAACGGTTGACGAGGCATCTTCGCGGCAAAGCATCTGCCCGACCTCGGCGCCTTGACCTTCATGGCCGATGCGAAAGCGCCTTTGACGCGTTGAGGACCCGCAACCTATCACTGCGTCGCGGCACAAGACTCCGTTGCAACGCTCGAGAACGAGTCTGGCGGTCCTTTTGCTGCTTCTTTTTTCGGGTTCGCTCCGTTCCATTTTCAGGGGGACTCGGGATTCCGTGTCTTTTTGCCAAGAATCGGTCCAGCATCTCTGACTCTCGCGCAGCCAAGACGCCCTTGAGGCGATCTGCTTCACATTTCCAGTAATCTTGACGTGCGATAGACAGTCTCCGCTGGTGAAACTCCTGCGAGTCGAGTCCCATTTCCTTCAAGAGCTCTCTGAGCGCCAAGCAGCGATTTCGCCAGGCGTCTATGGCGGCTGGCGGATGTGGACCATGGCCGCAGTGGTTGTTCTGTATCATTTCGACCAAGATGGTCTGCAAGTGTTCAGCTTCGTGCTGCCAGTAGGCGACGTCGCAAATGCCCATGCGAAGCTTATCGATCTCCTCGCGAGTGAAGTTGCCGTGGTGTAATTCGCAGAGCCATTTGTATGCTTGCTCCTCGGGCTTGCGTCGAAAGACGGGCTCCGGTGTAGTCTCTGCCTGACGCCGCACTTCTTCTTGAAGCCTCGCCGATACTTCGCGCGCGTCAGGTGGCGGAATAAAGAATGACGTCGGGGTGCTCATTCTCCCGTGAGAACGTATCGCGCACGCCGAGTTCGAAAGGTTGTACGTGCAAGGAGTTGAGCAATGCGATGACACGCGAAAGATGGCACACGGGAAACGACGAGCTGGGTCACGTGCATAACTTCAACCACATCCCTTCCACGCTGTGCCTGCGGTCCTCCACGCAGCTCAAGAGACGGCCGAAAGCGTGCGGCAACACCTCGTACAACCCGTTCCGACGCGACGCCTGATGCAGACTTGCACAAGTAGCCACGGCGGTCTGCCTACGCGCAGGCACGTCCGGCCTGGGCTATAATAAGCACTGGCGTGCTGCGGCCGCGATGCTCTCTGGCCGTGCCAAGGAAAGGCTGACATGCAGCGCGCCATCATTCGTTCAGGGATGGATCATGGAGCACATCAGACACAGTCTGCAAAGATGGTGAGTGCCAGGGACATGCAGCGCGGACGCCATTACTCGCCCAGGGATGGAGCCGCACTGAAGCTGTCCTGCAGTTGGTGGCTCATCTGAGGCTACGACTACAGTTGGTGCTCATCTGCGCAGGCAAACTGCTCCATCCGGGCCGCGAAGCGCGCCTGGAACAGCGCCTTCTCGCAGCGCTCGAGCCAGACGTGCGGCGCGCGCAGCAGCAGCCACGAGGGCGGGTCTTGCGCAAACTGCGCCGGCAGGGCGTTCGTGAATGCGAGCCCCAGCACTGCCGTGATGCGTAGCGTGCGCGGGTCGGCGAGCAGGTTCGCCGGATGCAGCTTGGCAGGTCGTCGCCGCAGAGCAGGAATCGGCGTCGTCGGCCGTGTGCCGCCGGAGCAGCAACGCGAAGCAGTGCCGCGCGACGAAGCGCCACCGGGCGTACACCCCGGCGGCGACGACGTTCCGCTGCGTCTGGAGGTGCGTCCAGTGCGTGGCCGAGAGTACCGCCAGGTAGGCCCCGTGCGGTCGAGCGGCGCCGAGGGGAACTCGTCGGCGGGGTATCTGGCCTGCGTCACCAGCTCGTTCATGTCGCGCGTCAGGGGCCGCCGCATGACGGGCTGGTTGTTGGGAGTGCGGCCCTCGCCGATGGCGCCGATGCGCGGGAGCGGGAGCCGGGACAGCTACAGCATGTAGTCGGCGGTCTGGTCGTAGACGATATCGAGCTTGGCCTCGGTGATGGTCGGGTTGAGGAGCACCCCGTTCTGGTCCTCCCTCTTCAGTCGTTTCCACAGGGGCTCCTCGAGAACCGTACTGGCCACAAACTCCACGATGATGAACGGGTTCAGCTGCTGCCGGCTCTCCGCGGCAAGGCCGCAAGCGAGCACGCGAGAGACGGGGATGGTCGTGTGCTCGCGCAGGTAGGCGAGACCACGACCTCGTTCCGGACCGTCTCCTCCCTCCACGGCTCGTACGTGAGGCCCGGGAGCGGGAACCGGATGAGGACCTCCTCTCCGTTTTCGGCGTGTTTGACCACGACGCCGATGTTGAGCGGGCCCTTGACGAAGCGGCTGTGCCGTCCGGCGCCGCCCAGCCCAGGCGGCGGTCGACAAAGGCCGCGATCTCGCCCCGTGCCTTGGTGAGGTTGCGGATGAACTGGGCGGCTACTTCGTCGTTGTTCGCCATGGCGATGGCGTCCCAGTCTGCCATGTTTCTCACGAGAAGTCGGTCGTCTGGCAGCGGGATGGATGTGGATGTGTTGTGAATGGGGATGAGTTGAGCAAAGTCGCTGTGGCTGCCTGCCTCATGGCTTTATGTGATGGCCGCTCGGGCGGCAATGCAAGGGGGCTAACCACATCCAGTTGCTGAGCATGATTCACCCCGACGTAGTCCCGTGCTTTCGTTGCTAATTCCTGCTCCAGTGTTGCTCGTCTCTTTCGTGGCCCACCTGCACTCCATCACCGGTATGCTACACCTAGCCTCTTTCCATCAGATCATGGGTCTTGCAGTTCCAGGTATTCTTGTATGGGGACCTGTTAAGGGAAAAACTGGACACCAAGCCAGTTTGTGTGTCTGTCAAGTACACCCCGCGTGCAGTAATGGCCAGGAGCCCTGAGGTGAGGTATGAGGTGGAGGGCTGAATTATGGCACATCGATGTTGACGCGGGGAAGCCTGGTTCGTGTCTGGGACGGTGCTGATGATTCTTGTGCAATGGCCGCAGCCATTCACATACACCGGCCGCTGGGCTTCCCCTTTGACGCCAGGGCCCCCCGCACCCCCCGCCAGAAGCACACAGCTCCCTGTCACCAGCTCAGATGCTGACGACTTCCTGCGCACCGTACGTAGTCACTCATATACACCGGCCGCTGGCCACCCCCTTTGACGCCAGGGCCCTCCGCAGCCTCTCACTGCGTCGCTACCCGGCCCTCCGTTCTGGCGGGCGCGGACGAGCTGGGTGGTGCTGGCGTGGCTTCGTGTTCCAGGGCCGCCGTTGCATCTCGCTCGCGGCCGGGCTCGAAACGTCCCGGGTGTCTGTCTCGGCGCAGAACTGCTCTCGCATCTCTTCCTCGCGGGCGACCGTGATCTGCCGGAGGAGCTCTGCCTCGGGCTTCCAACCGTTGGTCGTCAATGGTCAGCCGGCTGTACCGGACTTGGTGCGAGCTGAGCCTGTGTCTATTTAGGCGGCGTCTGATGGCCAGAGTGACGTTGCGCCAGGCATCCGCTGTGGACAGGCTATCTGGAGTGTACTGACGGCAGAGGTTCTCCCACGTCAGGTCAAACAAAACGTCCCTGAGATGTCGGCCTTCGGACTCCCAGTAGTCGGTGTCGCAAATTCCGGTGCAAAGGTCTTCGACTTCCTGGGGCGTGTATTTGCGGTGTTCTATCTCACACAGCCATTTGTATGCTTGTTGGGCGTTTTCGTCTCGGAAGACGGGCTCAGGGGTGGCCTCTTGCTGACATTGCACCTCTTCTTCAAGCCTTCTGGCCACTTGGCCGGCGTCAGGCGGCGGCACATAGAATGGCCCCAAGAATATGGGTGTGCTCATTGTTCGGTATCGGCTGGGAATCGAGAATCTTTGATCGGAGGCAAGACCTCGATGCGAAGCCAGCTCGTCACGTGCGCATCTTTGTTCTGCTGTGCGAAGTACGGAGCAGCGCTAAAGCCGGGCAGCTAATAAACTCGGCCGCTAAACTCGGGCCGCTAAACAGGGCCACTAAACTGGGCCACTAAACTGGGCCACTAAACTGGGCCGTCAGCGCTTGAACCAGGGGTCTGATATCCCGCGACAAGGCTGCCAAGCTGCTTGCTGGGGCAGACGTGAATGCATCGCGCCGAGGTCGCGCTGGGATCGGCAGCTGCCAGGCTTTGACGCAGCCTTATCGCCATCTCCGGGGCCACACGTCTCTGGTGCACGCGCGTGAGAAGCACGGGTGGTTGACTACGTGCGCGATGCCAGATGGGGTTGGGCCTGTCGACCCAATCTCGCCCTCGCCCCCTCGCCCGGTGGATCTGGATTGCCCACGCTTACGAGTTGTAGTTGCACCGAGGGTTGAGAGGCTGTCGTTACGCCGGGTCGGACCCCTGTTGATTGATACACTTGGGGGCGATGAAGCTGCCGTCAGCAGGATCGGTGCGAGCCTCGGCGTCAGCAGAGACGTTGCCGCTTTTCGTCCTGCCGCCAGCAGGATCCTTTGCGAGCCTCAGCAGTTGCGTCGTCCTTTGCCACGCGGCGAACACTGGCCCAGGCACGCCTCAGCAGACGTTGCAGCTCTTCGTCTTGCCGCTCGCTGAACATTGCCCAAGCGACCGCCACGCCCGCCTGATACACCCCGACTCCACGCCCAGCCGGCCTCACGATGGTGTCATCAAGCATCCCCTTCGTTGCGCTGCGTCTTCTGCTGCTCGCCTCCCCGCTGCGCGCCGCCAAGGCATGCTACCAAATCGACGGAACAGAGTCCGACGCCAGCCAGACGCCATGCAACCCCGACGCCGACGTCAGCGCCTGCTGTGCCATAGACAAGGCCCGGCCCGACATTTGCCTCACCTCCGGGCTCTGCTACGCCCAGGACGCCGGCTACGAGGGCATGATCTACGCCAACGGATGCACCGACCCGACGGGACAGGACGCCGCGTGTCCGCACTTTTGTCCCGACCGTAAGGCATCCCGTCGTGACCCGCGGCTTCTCGTGCGTTGCGCGCTGACACCGTCTGCCTCGGCGGCGTAGGGACAAATGACTGGAAGGGTGGACCGGCCATCGGCTCGTACAATGTGCTGCAATGCAACACGGGCAACCGGTTCTGCTGCCGCAAGGCCGGCGACGCGAACAACTGTTGCGGAAACTCGACGGCCGTCGTGAGCATCAACATCGGACGGCTCCGGCTCCCGACGAAGACGACGTCGGTCGGTGCGGGCGCGACGGTGACGGTGACGGCGACGGCGACGGCGACGGCGACGGCATCAGCAACGACATCGGCCACATGCGCCACGACGCAGCCCGACGGCGCGTCCGCGAGGAACGAATGCCCCAAGAATAACACGGCGATTGTCGGCGGCGCCGTAGGGGGCGTTCTCGGCGCGGCCCTCCTGGCCTCTCTCGGAGCCATTGCGGCTCTGTGCATGCGCAAGCCCAAGGAACAGTGTAAGACGCTGCGAATGTCGCGAGATGCGATCCGAGGTGCTGATCCGGAGCTAGACTCTCGCAATGCCCCGTACAATGGCGTCGAATATTCCAACAAAGTCGTCGCTGGGCCCCCTCAGGAGCTTCCGGGGAGGTTGATACACGAGATATAAGCTAGGAAAGCAACCTGCTTCTGAGGTCGATGCACGAGACATGGGAATATGGGAAGAAGCAGCAACCTGCTTCATCTGATGGGTATTGAAGCTAGACATAAATATGCGAGAGTCTGTTTGCTCTAGTGTTAGACATTAGCATTACACAGTTTTCAGGCTCTTTGCCCTCGCAGATGACAAAAATGGCGAGACAAATCCATTCAAGTTCAGGGTGAAATACCTGCAAGACGCGCTGTCCCTTTCCCTGGGGCCGTCCGCCAGCGCACCCTCGGTGTTTCGAATTCCAAGGCCGCGCTCGCACGCAGCATCACCGCCGACACCGCCATAGTTGGCCGCCGTGCACATCCCATCTGTGCCGACACGCAGGCCGCGGCACCTCACTCGACGGCGAGGTCTCCGCAATGGCCCCCGCTGCCTTCCTGCACGCAGCGCTCCTCCAACGGCTTGAACAAGAGGTTGAGTGCTGCCAGCTGCGCATCTCGCTGCTCGTCCCACGCCGCCGCGTCTGCTTGGTTCCGCAGGCTACAGTTCTGCCAGCCGCCGAGGAAGAAATCCCACCTGGGGACGCGCCCGGGTGCTTGCCGCTTGACGAGGAAGATGGTATCACGTTGGACTGGGTACGCCACGTTGTTGCCGTACAGCTCGTTGATGGCCCCGCGGAGCAGCCTCTTGACGTCGCCGAGGGCCTCGACATCGAGCATGCACTCCCGCGCCCGTAGGTACAACGGCGACCAGAGCAGGCGAGGGTATTCGAGGATCAGCTTGCGTGACTGGCGATCGGTACGGATGAGTCGCGGCGCTCTGCGGCTGAAAAAAAAAGGCAAGCGACCGACGGTGGAAAAGACGGCCATTTCTTTATCGAACTGGACTTGTTCATCGGGCTTTAACTACACCCGTGGCGTCAGGCGAACGTCAAGACAAGGATCAGTTCAGGATCATCCCTCGTGGGTGAGGTGCTCCGCATCCCTGGGTCTGCGGCTTCCAACGGGGGCGACTCGACTGTTGCGCTATGGCTTGTTGCGGCACTCCATCGTTCCGGTAAGTCCACTCCGATTGAAAGGTCGTGCTGCTGCGTGTATTATGACGAGCCACAGCTTCGGTTCGATTGTGTGTTTTGATCTCGTCGAGCAACGGCAATGGCGCTGGCACGGATACCGGATCAAGATTCATCCGCACAGTTACACACGTGGTCATGGCCGTGAAAGACTCTCGGCCCTCACAGCTTAAATTCAGCTCTGTTGAAAGAACGACTGGGGACACGATAACATTTGACGATTTCCTCGAGCTACGGACGAACCCAGGCGCGGAAGAGTTGAGCCACACCATTGCCCCTCAGAATGGCACTGCTGAGGATGACCCAACGATCCAATCCCACGACCCTGTTGGCATTGTATTAAATAAAGAGGCAATATTATCGACCACGAGTAGTCAGCAGTAAGGGCAGGCCTGTCGGTCATGATTTATGACTAGCTTAGCGCCTCTGATCCAGACAGGGGACGGTCCGAGCTTGCTAAAGACACCTTGGAGTTAATCTACTTTCCATATCGAGCAAAACGATGGCGCGTTTCAGCTGCAGTGGATTGCTGCGCGACCGTTGAATAGCAAATACTAGCCGACTCGGTGGGAGGACTGCATGGGGAGAGCTGACTTGGGCTGCGTACGTAGTCTATGTCCGACTTGGGCTGTGTATGTAGTCTATGTGTGGGTCGGCGTGTGATTGACATTCATAACTTTGCCATAAGCATGAGCCTCGCGAGTCAACTGTAAGTATCCCTTATCCTATGTTTGCAGTCGCGTACACTATAAGAACGAGTCAATAACAGCATATCCCGCAGTAGTACGAGCATGGTCTGAGGTTGATGACGAAAGCACCGACACTTGATTCTTCTAAACTCGTATATACCTCAACTTCATTCGCACTTTTACCAACCCGACCAAACACTCCTTCCTACCTCATCTACCGGTCATTAAATCAGTCATTACATTAGTCGTTACTACTAGCCGTCACTACCAGTCTCACTACTAGCCTCACTACCCGTCCTTTGAAGATATCATCAACACCCGACACAATGAAGTACGCCATCATCTTGGCCAACGCCGCCGCTCTGGTCTACGCCTTGCCCCAGGACGCGCCTAGCACGCCTGATACCCCCTCCGCCGCGGCTGAGCAGCTGAAGCCCTGGGTTGAGGGAGCTGTGGCAGAGTGTTCTTCGGGAAAGGTGGAGGCGTGCTTCGGCTCCGAGGCGTGGTGCAAAAATGCCATACTTCGAGTCACAGAAGGATACGAGAGCGCCGAAGCATGCTTTGCCGCACGAGAGCCCCAGCCTGGCTCGACGCCTGTTCCTGCCCAGCAGCCAGAGCCCAGCACCGATGCAGCCCAGCAGCCGGAGGCCAGCACCGACGTAGCTCAGCAGCCGGAGCCTAGCACCGACGCGGCCCAGCAGCCGGAGGCCAGCAACGATGCAACTCAGCAGCCAGAGCCTAGCACCGACGCGGCCCAGCAGCCCGAGCCTGGCACAACCGCAGCCCAGCAGCCGGAGGCCAGCACCGACGCGGCCCAGCCGCCGGCCCCGGCCGCCGAAGAGGTATATCGCTCCTAGGACCCGAGGGTCAAATAGGAGGCGCCCTGCAAGACAGGAAGGATTGCAACTCTCAAGCAGCGCAGTGCGCTTTTGAGGAAATGAAGAAGCCTCAAGAAAAAGGACTTTGAGGAGACGTGGGTGGCGGTTGATCTGTCAGGGTGACGGTGCAGACCCAGAACAAAAAACATCAGGAAATTCAAAAACAGTGGAGGAACAGCCAGGGACTTGGAGGTCTGTCAGGCATAAAAGAGGCGTCTGGAACCTCGAGTTCATTATCCGTTCTTGAGCTTTGATAGCTATAGAATGACAATCCTGGCTTTTCCTCCTATTTGTTTACTGAATATCACACCCCCTGTTTATCCCTCTACTATTTTTTCTTTTTCCTTGTCCAGGGCCGCACTGTCACCTTCCGGGCCTGCACTGTCACCTTCCGGGTCTGCACTGTCACCTTTCGGGTCTGCACTGTCACCTTTCGGGTCTGCACTGTCACCCAACAACGTAGATGAGGGAAGTAAAGTGAAATTCTGCCGCGCCGCACCGCCCCCCCAAAAAGGTCACAGTGACTGTGAAAGAAAACTGGCATCAGCGCCTCGACCATATTGCCATCGACGACTCTTGCGGAGACGTCAACAGACAGACGTCCCTGACCTACCTCAAGATGAATATCGCACAGCCGGTGTCTTCCGAGGTCGACTCTGTCGAGTTCACATTTCTGTCGCCCGAGGAGATTCTGGCGGTTTCCGTCAAACGCATTGAAAATGGGAGCACCTTCGACAGCTTGCTCAACCCCGTCGACGGAGGTCTCTATGACCTCGCCCTCGGATCGTGGGGGGATGAACCGTGAGATATCTCTCTTCCATATTCCAGTCCAGCCTTTGCTGACCGTGTTCCCAAGATGCGCGACTTGCCAGCTGAACCAGTCGAGCTGCCCGGGACATCCCGGCCACATCCAACTCCCAGCACCCGTGTACCACCCAGTATTCATGGACCAAGCATACCATTTACTCCGAGCGACTTGCTTGTATTGTAAAGGCTTTCGACTATCCGCAAAGGACATCCACATGTACATGTGCAAACTCCGCCTCCTCCAGCACGGCCTTGTACACGAAGCACACACCGTCGAAGTTCTCGGCGAGACGGACTGGGCTGACGAGGACGAGAGTGAGGCGGACGAAGAAAATTCGATTGACAACGTAACGAGGAAACGGGAAAAGTACGTCCGAGACTGTCTCCAAGGCATCAACCTTAGACGAGGAGATGCCAAACACGAAGGCGTGGCCCAGGCTCGCCGAGAAGTCATCAAGCATTTTCTCGCAGAGATAACCAAGAGACGGCCATGCTCTACCTGCACAGGAATCTCGCCTTCCTACCGGAAAGATAGATTTGTCAAGATTTTCGAGAAGTCGCTCTCGTCAAAGGAGCAAGCAAAAATGGCGCAGAGGAACCTTGTGCGACAAGATGCAATGTTTCGTGAATACGATGACCAATCGAAGGAACACATTGGCGCTGAAGCTCCCTCCGAATCCGAAGAAGCAGCCATTGAGTCATCGGATGATCAAGGAGAAGAAATTGAAGTTGGCGTCGCTGCATCCCATCGATATATCAGTCCCATGGAGGTGCGGGCTCGTCTAAACAGTTTGTTCCAAAAGGAGCAGGATGTTGTGTCCCTTTTGTACAGCATGAAACCGCGCACGCGAAGCTCCCCAAAAATCACCGCAGACATGTTCTTCATCACGACCATTCTGGTACCGCCGAATCGCTATCGACCCGAAGCTCGCATGGGAGACTCCCAAGTGGCCGAAGCAGAGCAGAACGCGCTGTACAAGGGGATTCTACGAAGCTGTGCCAGGATATCACATGTGCATGCCGCCCTGAGCAGCAACGAGGACTCTGACTTTACACAGCTGCACCAAGCATGGGCGGAGCTGCAAGAAGGAGTCAATGCACTCATCGACAAAAACAAGAACCCGGTACAAGGCGCAGCCGCGAACCGCAACGAAGATGGCATCAAACAGAAGCTGGAAAAGAAGGAGGGTCTGTTTCGAAAGAACATGATGGGCAAGCGAGTGAATTACGCGGCTCGGAGCGTTATTTCGCCTGATCCCAATATCGAGACAAACGAGATCGGCGTCCCGCCAGTCTTTGCAAGGAAACTCACATTCCCGGAACCGGTAACAAGTCACAATTTCAGGGATATGCAGCAGGCTGTTATCAATGGCGCCAATATATGGCCAGGTGCCAACGCCATTGAGAACGAGGATGGACGAATGCAGATGCTCAAAAACAAGTCTGTTGATGAGCGTATATCGCTAGCGAACCAGCTACTCGCCCCAACAAATACCAATACACCAAAAACGAAGAACAAGAAAGTTCATCGCCATATAACAAATGGCGACGTGGTGTTGATGAATCGCCAACCTACGCTACACAAGCCCTCCATCATGGGACATCGAGTTCGGGTTTTGCCAGGCGAAAAGACGATTCGTATGCATTACGCAAACTGCAACACGTATAATGCCGACTTCGACGGCGACGAGATGAACATGCATCTCCCACAAAACGAGGTTGCCCGAGCGGAAGCATTACAGATTGCGGATACCGACCATCAATATTTATCCGGAACACAGGGAAAGCCACTTCGAGGTCTGATCCAGGATCACATCTCAGTATCCATCGCCTTGTGCAGCCGCGACAGGTTTTTTAACCGTGGCGACTACCATTCATTGGTTTACAGCGCGATTCGACCAGAAAGCGGCCACGGTTTTGGTCAGAGGATCCAGTTGGTCACACCAGCCGTCATCAAGCCTGTGCCAAGATGGACTGGAAAACAGGTTATCACGACGATTCTTCAAAACATGAAGCCGCCCAATTGCGGCCCTCTGACTCTACGGGGAGAGTCGCAGATTAAAGCCGACCAGTGGGGTCGGAACTCCGAAGAAGGGACGGTGCTGATCCAAGAGGGCGAGTTTGTGACTGGCATCCTCGACAAGTCCCAGATTGGCCAAAGCCCGGGCGGCTTGATCCATGCCGTCCATGAAACCCACGGACCAGCCATCGCCGGCAAGCTCCTGACCGCTCTTGGCCGGCTTTTGACCCGCTATCTCAACATGCGGGCGTTCTCTTGCGGCATAGACGACTTGCGACTTACTGCCAGGGGCGAAGAATGCCGGCAGAAAGAGCTACAAGCCATCAATCAAATCGGTCTCGAGATTGCCTCAAATTACGTCTCGCTCGAAAAGGGTTCTGGCCCGAACGACCCGGTACTTTTGGAGCGTCTGGAAGAGGTCATCCGCGAGGACAAGAAACTCGAAGGCCTGGATCTCTTGATGAACCAGGGTACCAGAGAAATCACGGACGCAATTCAGAAAGCCTGTATTCCCAACGGTCTAGCCAAGCCGTTCCCGCGGAACCAGATGCAGGTGATGACGATATCTGGTGCAAAGGGGTCCAAGGTCAACGCGTCGCTGATCTCATGCAACCTCGGGCAGCAAGTATTGGAGGGTAGGCGGGTGCCCATCATGGTCAGCGGGAAATCGCTACCCTGCTTTCAACCCTTCGAGACCAATATTACGGCCAACGGATACATCAGTAGCCGGTTCCTTACGGGCATCCGCCCGCAGGAGTACTACTTCCATCACATGGGGGGACGGGAAGGTCTCATTGACACAGCTGTCAAGACATCGCGCTCTGGTTACCTCCAAAGATGCGTCATCAAAGGTCTCGAGGGTCTCATGGTTGGGTACGACAGCACTGTTCGTGATTCAGACGGCTCCATCATCCAATTCCTATACGGGGAGGATGGTTTGGATGTCACGAAGCAAACGTACCTCAAAGAATTCGGGTTCATCCTACGGAACTTGACGTCCGAAGCGGCTCAGCTACGATACGACCCCCAGGTAGTCAAGCGTCTCGCCGCCAACCGAGATTCGTTTACAAAGTACATGAAGAGCGCTCTGAAGCACTCTAAGCCTGGTGACGCAAAGGAAAGAGATCCGCTGACGAGCGCATTCAACCCCGCAACGAATGCGTTTGTGTTGTCTGAAGCCTTCTACAACGCCATGTCGACGTATCTGAAGGAGAATGCGGAAGGGCTTGTTCGCGAGAAGAGCGACACGGGGGCGCCAGACTCGTCTCGCAGACTGAACCGGAAGAACGCCGAGCTCTTGTTTGCGATGAAATACTTGCAGTCGTTGGTAGAGCCCGGCGAGGCAGTCGGCATCGTCGCAGGCCAATCCGTCGGCGAGCCGTCAACGCAGATGACGCTTAATACGTTCCACTTGGCTGGACACGCGGCCAAGAACGTCACGGCAGGTATTCCGCGTCTGAGGGAAATTTTAATGACGGCGTCCAAGGACATTTCTACGCCTGCCATGACCCTCCGCCCCCACAAAAAGCTCTCGGAAGACGAGGTGGAAACATTTGCCAAGTCAATCAGCGCCGTCCCTCTATCGTACGTCTTGGACAGCGTCGCTGTGGAAGAGAAGTTTGGCCGCGGCAAGAGCCATGGTCTGGCCAAGGTCTATACGATTCGACTGAAGTTTTTCCCCTCGCCGGAATATTTCGAAGCCTACCATGCCAGCACTTCCGAGGTGCTGGATGCCGTGGAGAAGAAGCTGCTACGCCAGATTGTTTCGCTCTCGAAAGCCGAGGTGAAGAAGCGAACTATGCAGGCGACGGCAGCCACACCCGACATTGGCGTCACGGTCGGGGTTGTGGAGGTGGCTGCCCCCGATCGACGGCCAGAATATGGTGGTGATGACGACGACGACGCGGCCGACGATGATCATACCGCTGTTAAGCAACGAGCGAACCGCCTCGAGGCCGTGTCATACGGACCGAACGACGACGCAGACGACGAAATCCAGCGGGCAATGGACGAGGGTGACGCGCTGGAGGCAGAGGGCGTGGACCCCCGCCCACAGGCGATGGGTGCGACAAACCAGGAGAGAGACGAGGAGAAGGCGGACGGCGAAGGACGGCAGTTGGCCAAGCCCCGAGCGGAGCGCATCCTCGAAGCGTTCCCAGAGGTGACGGGATTCGAGTGCGACGAGGACACTGGAGACTGGTGCAACTTGACGCTCGAGTTTGATGCGTCAGCGCCCAAATTTCTCATGCTCGACATTGTCCAAAGAGCCATCAAGGGGATCTTGGTTAGGGAAGTTTGCGGCATTGGCGCTTGCAAATTGGTACAGGAACGCACAGGGGAAAAGGAACTCGTCGTTCACGTCACGGGCGTCAACCTCAAGGCAGCCCAGCAGTTCAACGACCACATCGACGCGGACCGCATCCAGACCAACGATATCGCGGCCGTACTGTCCATGTACGGCGTCGAGGCGTGCCGAGCCAACATCGTCAGAGAGCTCGGCGAAGTGTTCGGATCCCACGGCATCAACGTCGACAACCGCCACCTGAACCTCATTGGAGATTACATGACCAGGAACGGCGCCTTCACGGCCTTTAGCCGCATGGGTCTGCGGGGCAACGCCAGCCCGTTCACCAAGATGAGCTTCGAGACAACCCTGGCGTTCCTGAAGGATGCGGTGCTGGACGGCGATTGGGACGAGCTGGCAACGCCGAGCGGCCGCCTGGTGATGGGCCGGCTCGGGAAGCTTGGCACGGGCTGTTTTGATGTTTTGACAAGCTTGCCGATGCACCACGTTGATGGATTGGCTTGAGCACCGGGTGCAGCGGTATCAGGGGGGCTGGGAAAATGGAAGCGATTTCTTTGCTGTTTTAAACCTATACCTACGTCTCGTAGTCTCTTCTAGTAGTCTCGTCTCACGGCCTCGTTACTCGTAGTCTAGTCTCTCGAGAAATAAGGCATAGCTTAGAGGAGGAAGAGGAAGGTATCGTCTCTCGTAGTATTATCTCTCGTCGTATTATCCTCTTCGTATCGTCTCTAGTCCTATTATATTTCGTAGTATTATCTCTTAAGAAAAGAGGCTTTTAAGGAAGAAAAGGGAGGTCTCGTCTTTCGTAGTATCGTCTCAAGAAAAAAAGCACGGCTCAAGGGAAGATAAGCAAGGTCTCGTCGCTCGTAGGCCCGTCTCGTATCGTTTTCTCGTCTCTCGTCGTCCTTTATCGTAGCCCTATCTCGTAGTCCTTTATCGTGACCTCGTCTCGTAGCCTCGCTACTCGTCGTCTACTCCGTCGAGAAATAAGGCACGGATTGAAAAATAAAGAAAAGATATAACTTTAAGGAAGAAGAGCAAGGTCTCGTCTCTCGAGAAAGGAGGCATGGCTTAGAGGAAGAGGGAAGAGAAAAAAAAAATACGGCTTAAGGAAAGAAAAGGAGTAAAAAAAGGGGATAAAAATTTACTACTAGATTAGTCTATAGCTACGTCCTATCTCTCGTAGGCTCGTCTTATAGCCTCGTCTCCCGCGGTCTCGTCTCTCGTAAGCTCCTCTCTCGTAGTCTCGTTACGTCGCTTACGCCGTCGGCGCCCCTAGTCCTCGGTTGCCGAATTTATCGCTATGAGCGTGGCCCGAATCCCGTCAAATTCGTGATCAATTTATGTATCTCAGTATGACTCTCTTGTGTCTTGTTCTTGCCCAGGGAGCCTGAAAAGGGATTCCTTTTATCCTCGCAGCTATCCCTTATCCCTCTGTTGCCCCTATCCATTGTTGGCTGCTGTGTGTGTTAGTGGCGTTAGACTTCAATTGTAGTCCCTAGCAGCCCCCTATTGACCTCGAGTCATCAATCCAACGAGGCGTCATTCTTCTAAGGAAGAATGCCCCTAGCCATCGTCTTTGAATACAGACATACGAGTCATCAATACAATGTGGCTGCTAACAGTGCTGCCTAGGGGCTGCCTCGTCAACCGGTCTATCCGACATTCATACAGAATGCTATGCTAGTATTTCTTACCTCTGCTAATATAAACGTCTAATTAGGTCTGGTCGGAAACGTCAAGGTCGTGGTCTATTATAGCTTAGCTATTAGCAAAGTGGTCGAGGGGCAGCCTTGATATTGAACCTCCGCTTCTGTTCTCTAGTAGATGCCCTGGGAAGAGTTTAGGTAACCGAGTCCCCTGCAACGGAGCGCAAGGGTTATTGTACCTGTTGGGTCGTCCCTGGCTTTATATAAAAGTCGATAATCTAAAGATCGGTTGCTTGAGCAACTTGCCAATAGATACCGTATATCTACGCGTTGGCGTTAGGATTCGTGTTAGTTATGTCGATGATAAAGTTTCTAATCGATCGCATGAAGTTGTTTTGCGGAATATACCTAAAACCAAGGTTAGGGCAGGCGGGTCGACGGGGACGGAGGTTAAAACGCGAGCATCCCTACCATTCGGCACCACCTCCACCCTTATGTAAACATTGGTGGACATGACCCCAGCCCAACAAAGCTTGTCGCGGCGAGGATGAGGGCATCTCTGTAAGGTTATTGGTTGACGTCGGTCAGAACATAAAGTATATACTCCGTAGTTTCTTGCGATCTTATTAGTTATTAGGAGGGTTGCCTCTTCGGGCGCGATCCCCGTCTTTCACCCCTCGTCTGACCTGCAATAGACCCCCCCCCCCCCCCCC